>CM060863.1:599358-894160 GCA_030737845.1 Acorus calamus | reverse complement strand
GACGCTCTAAGGCCCTGTCAAAGAGCTGAATAAACTCAAGCAGACTGTGAGTTTTGTTGAAGTACTTGTCAAAAACAGAATTCTATCAATGCTATCAACAGTTTCATCAACATAAACCTCATCTTCTACTCTTGACATTTTCACTGAAATAAAAAATTACATACATACATATACATAAAAAAATTAACAAAAAAAGGGGAAGGGTATACTGTCTATGTATATATATACATTGGAAAATTGACCAAAACCAAAACCATGAATATTAGGCATTGCATAGAGATGACAATATACAACCATCCAATGAAATACTGCTCTGGACACTCCTATCAACCATCAAACATTTTTTCCATATACAATCATAAAATCTCCTATCCATATACAGAGGTCCATATATAATCATCAGAACTCATATCCATATACAAAGATCTGTATACACCAATGTCAGTTTTATTGGTTAATATAAAATAACCAAAACCACTGATTTTGTATGATATATAAAATTTTATTTAATCAAAAAAACAAAATCAGTGGTTAATATATAAAATATTGTATGAAAAATTCAATCAGTGGTTTTATATGATATATTAAGAATCAAAATAAATAATAAAACATTAAAATTAAATAAAATATTCATTTCACTTAATGGAGGGCTTAAATGCTCTGGCTCTGGCTATCATTTCCTCTTGTATATAACAATGTCAGTTTTATTTGTAATTTTATTTGAATCCCAAATCAAATCCCAAAAAATATATGTAAAAAAAAAAACCCACGTTTTTATACAAGTCTTTGTAAAAAGAAACCCTAGATCTGAAAAGAAACCATGGGTTTGCAAACAAATGGAAAAAGAATGCTAGATTTGAAGATAAACCTGTAAAATAAGCCCTAGATCTTAAGAAACAATGTATTTCAAGCATTTTAGGTTAGGAAATACCAGATTTGGGGCTGACCGACGGGGGAGATGCGGCTGATCGTTGCGAGAGAAGAGGTGGCTGACCGGCACGGGAGGAGGCGCGGCACGAGGGTTGACCGGATCGGCGCGGGAGATGGCCTTCACCTTCTTCACGTTCTTCTTCTCTTCTTTTTTTCCTTTCGTTGGAGCTGTTTTGGGGTGAAAAAAATGAGGAGAGAGAGGCTCAAGGGGGTAAAAAAGAGGGTTATATATGTTGACCTGTTACCTGGTTAACAGGTTACATTTCATATGCTTGAAATAATACACACCGTCAGATCTGTGTTTCCAGATCTGATGGTCGAGAATCTCTGCTGCACGATGGGGTGCACGGTGAGGCCGCCGCACCCCATCAAGCCTCTATATATATATATATATATATATATATAAGAAATTATTTTGGGGTGTAATTACAAAACCTGATTTGTTATGATAGTTGTTCTTATTTTTGGTGAAATATATATAAGAAATTCTTTTGGGGTGCAATGCAAAATAAACCGCTAAAATACTTTAACTAATGTTTCCATGAACATGTTGAGGTTGAGTGAGATCCAAAAGCCAAGGAACGTATCAAAGTGGTTGGCTCTCATTTAGCTATATAAAGATGGTATCTGCCCCCACAAGTCCTCCCTAATTGAGTCCCCCCCTCCTCCTCAATTTTTGATGTCCTCCCACCACACCCATCTATCTTTTCCTTTATTATTTGATTGTGGATCCCAAGTGAGGGGGCACACTCAACTAGATGTGTTTAATTGCTTTGGGATGTTTATTTGCCCCCACTTTGGAGTTTGGATCTCCTTTCTTCAATCCTCACCTCACCCTCCAGCCTTGAAAAAGTATAAAAGGGCATCCACATCTCTATCTCTCTCTCTCTCTCTCTCTCTCTATCTTATCAATCTCTCTCTATAATTGGAGTCAGAAAGATAGATTCTAACCTTGTTTCTTTGAGCATTGGCTTTCAAATCTTCTTTTAACTTTATATAGTAATACTCAACTTGCAAATACCATATGGGTTGTAGTGCTCATGAATCATGAAAGGAACATGGAAACATCTCCTGACACATCCAAAACCAACTAGTCATCAGAATAAATATATACATATTATTCTTTGATTGAGAGATCATTCACAGCACATAGGCTTCATTTGTGCTTACCTGCTACAGGATTGATTTGGCCACTTAATAAATGTGTTATAAAAGTATCTGATATTATGATATCATTTGTATCCTCAACTAATAGTTTAACAAGACCATCAAAGTTTAATAAATATCCTTGTGCAAATTATACCGTAAAAAATCCTTATACCAAAAAAAAATTTATTCAAAGCATCAATCATCCAACTATATTTTTTTTTACATTATCACAAATTTTTTTTAGGGATAAATTAATATTTTTTAAAAAATGATAAATAGAAAATAAAAAATGATTTATTTAACAATATTAACTTATTAAATTTTTAAAGATGAAAGTGCATCAAGTTAATGACTATTACAATATTCTACATTGTGATGTATTCCGCCAAATTTTTTTAACTCAGCCAAAAAGCGAGATATTTAAAACCATATAAATATCAAATATGCTGATCATGAAATTTTAAGTTCATTGTCTAAATCCAATTATGATTTATTCCTTACTAATGCAATAAATGAATCTAATTTATGTCAAGAACTCACAATACCATGCAGTACTATATAAAAAAAGAAACATTGAACTAAATTAAATATCATTGATGAAAAAGATGATCTCACTTGTAAGCACACGTCTCTTCATAGAATGACTCAATTATGCTCAATTAAAAACCTAATTAAATCAAAATGCAAAAGTTATTAAATAAAAAAAATAAATGGATATCATAGCCAAAAAAATGTGGTCCTATCAATTATGATTTACCAAGAAGGAAAAACTATTACACAAATATTTATTAAAAATAATAAATTCGCTTATTAAGGGTCTTAATTAATAAAATAATTTGATTAAATTTTGCATAATTAGTGAATATGATTCTCTCCATGGAATACTACTCTACATCAATTATTGTGAGATTTTCAAACCATCACCATTTATTTTTGCTGTAAATTCACACCTGAATTGTTTTTGATGGTCCAATCGCTCCAAAAACGTAGCAGCCACTCACTCTGCACCACTCAATGCACCCAGACAAAGTCCCATAGGCCCTTCCATGTGCAAGTTCTCCTAGTCCCTGCTACTTCCCTTTTTTAATTATCAGTTCCCCCCATTTAAAATTCAGTCATAAAAGCCTATCAACTTTATGGTTGAATTCTGGCATAAGTGGCAAACCCACTCATTTGTGGATATCAATTCTCACATATCCTTTTTGTGGTTTCTGGTAGGTTTTTTAATAATTTTTAGCCCCTCTGTGAAGATCCATTCATGCTTCAACAGTTTATTTGTACCAACATATTATTATTTTTTTCTTAAATGTGGGTGTGATGGAGGAGGACTCATGAATCATAATTTGAAATGTTGAGATAAGATTGTAGAAGTGATAGGTGGCTTTTGAGTTACCCTTGGTTCAAGTTCCAATTTAATTAACAACACTTAGATTATGGTCAAAGATAACACAAAATTAATAATAATAAATGATGATGCCGACACTACATGAAAATGTTACAATAATGCCTGTAAAGAACACACATTAAGATGGATGGGGAGCATATGCTTGTCCCAATAAATTCCATATAGGAGTCTAAACATTATTTTATATTTGCAATTCCAAACATTCTCAAGCATTAGTACAACAGTGATTGCACGTGCAATGAATGTGGCTTGTAAATTTATTTGTACTGAAAGTAATTATTTGTGGAAAAAATAATGGAATTTTTTTTGATAAATACTGATGATGCTATTTGCCTAAAAAAATCTTAATTAGACATAATTTCAAGGAACTTTTGGTACACATATATTTTTTTATAAGACTAATATTAATCTTTTTGACATGACTAATATTCATCCGTCATAGACCGGAGACAACTTCATGTGCTGAGTTTGTGTTATTTCCATCTGAACTATTACCATAGATAGTAAATACAACAAGAATAACATGGAAACATTTTATTATGTTACAATAGGGCGTAGATAAACTTAGTATGTTTGACAATCTTATTTGCAATTATTAGATCACTAACACAATATAAGAAATCATCTAATGCAATATATACTACAATATCTCAATATATACTCCACTACAAAAAATCATAAAAAATATGCACTCAACTGGTATGAATATGCACATCTTTTTTTTTTATTATAAACAATTACTTCATTAGTTAATTAAATATATATTTAAAAAAAAATTAAAATATGTGTGAATTACAAACAGAATAGAACGCATTATTTTCTATCAAACGTTATTATAAAATTGTATAGGCTCACATGTAATCCATATCTATAGATTGATTTATTTTGATGAAACAGGGTTGGTTGCAAGCCAACAAACGAATGGGTGACAATCTCTTATGCATCACCATGGTTTGTTATAATTTTAAATTTTAGTTCGACATCATTCCTTTAATTATTATTAACTTGTACACCATGACTTTTGCTTTATATAATTAAAAAATCTCAAACTTGTTAGACAAAAGAATTAGATCACATTTATTTTTTTATTACATGGCATGTGTCATGAATTTAAATTGCCTATCAATGCTAGAGAGCTTACGACGAGGCATTTGAAATGTTGTCTTGTGCTTTGGGTATTACAAATTTTTTTTTTCTTATGAACTAAACATGTTATCTATATATATTTATAACAAATGAATCATAAAAAGGAAGGCTTTGGATAATGGATGACATTACATAGACACAAAAATAAAAATGGTGGTGGTGGTGAATTGTTTTGAGGTATTGTTTGCATTGCAATGGAATTTCCAAAGTTGATTTTGAATTGGACGGCCATAGTTGGAGTTGGTCTGACATAATAAATGAAAAATGAAACCCACCATGAATGGTTGAAAACAAAAGGTGATATCATACAGTTTGACTTCAAAATAGTCAAATAGAACAGGATTTCTTTTAATTTTTATATATATGCATTCTGGTAATACTAATCTTCACAGGTTTGCTTGTACACAAATGATTCTACCAAACAATACATGTTTAATGGATAACACTGGCAGCAACAATGCTCTGAAATTGATTAAAACCGACCATCATTATAATAAACAAAGGTGCAACTCCTAAAAAGTGACATTGATGTAAGAGTTGTGCTTCCCACAATAGCATTTTTATTGACCACTCAGATTTCAATTCAAATTGTTTTGAAGTGTATAGTTCTGCCTTTTGCATTAGTTTAATAGACACTTATGATACTCTAGCGCCCATTAGGTTCACAATTCGCTTATTCAAACATAAAATAATTACATCGCGACACTGAAGAATTAGATGGTTTTCTGTTTCATTCTTAATCTTTTTTTAGATTTTGATAAATTTTTATTTTCGCGACAGTGAAGATTTAGATGATTTTCTGTTTCATTCTTAATATTTTTTAAATTTTGATAAATTTTTATTTTATTTTTTGTTTATCTACTGATATTGTAGTTATAAATTTTAATGGTCCCCTGGTATTTATTTATTCTTATCTAGAGGTAATTACTACAATTTTTTCATGCAAAACAAACAAGCTTTTTCTATATCATTCTTCCCTTGTCCACAATCTCATTAGGTTATTTTTTTTAAAAAAAGAACAAAGGAAGAAAGAGACCACTAAACCATAATTAAAAATCATTAGCACTATATAAATGGCTTGTCAACCCATCCATTTCTGCAAGACAACAAATATTCTTTCTTTTATTCTCAACCTCACATTTACAGTGCTAAAAACAACAGAATAGTTGAAAATGTATCTGACCTCAACTCTCAACAATTGGCATTAAATTATAACATTACATAAAACAATAATACAGCAAATGTATCTGGAAAATTGTACCTCCTGCTAGAACCATCCCATGTGATTAGAGATACCATTCATTTACAAATTCGTCTTTGGTATCGTGCCTGCTGTTACAGGCCTCGTCAGCGTCCTCATTGTCACAAACTCTTCTGTAGCAGAAGGGTGGATGCCAACCTGTAGGAGAAGAAATAAATCATTCACAATTGTAAGCCCAATGGTTTATATTATATCACTATATACAATCTTAATTATATAAATGACTAGCCATCCAGACCAGCATGGTTTGATTACTTTTGTTTTCGATTCGGAGAATCATAAGTTGATTCTCATATAAGGTTTTATAACAAATGGACTAAAGAGACATGACATAGCTCACCGTGCTATCAAACTGTGCTTTGGTGGCTCCACATTTCAGTGCAACAGCAATTCCCTGTAGAGAAAAACACCCCATGTCAGAATGCGAACAAGTGCATTGTAATTAAAACATGTCGTACATCCTGATATATCAGCTTTCCACAAAAGAAACAAAGAATTATTTCCAGAGTGAATGTCGGCAAAGCAGAAAAAGTAATAACAATAATAATTTATCCAACTCCACAATGCAGGCCTCTACTATTTGTAGGACAGCAAAGCACATAAAAGACGAGGGCTCTGCATTAGTCTCAATAAAATGACATTACTTGTACCTGTATTATCTCAGCGGCATCAAGACCACACATGGATGCACCGAGAACTTTTTCAGTTTCAGCATCAACAACAAGCTTCATGATTGTCTTTTCCTGCCATCCGCGGTAAAAAAGTTGAAATCGGAACATAGCATTAGTAGACATGAAATATTCAAGAGGCTATGTAACAAAGAATACATTCTAGTCTTCACGTCATTTTCAGGTTATGACCACAAACTGGTGCTGCCATGGAAAATTTCAGAAATGGTTGTGTTGCTGGAGACAGGACCCACTTCGCAAGCCATGCATAGAACATTGCTTAATAATACCATGAAATAATGCAAAAGTCTGGCAGTAAAAAAGCTGTTTGCTACAGGACAGATATTAAAAAGGATACACTAAATCACTCTGGAATTACCACACAGAACCATAATTACGGTGCATTAATTGATTGCAAAGGAACAGAAAATTTCCTTGGTCAAGAAGCTTACCCAAAAACTGTATACTTCATTGGGGTGAATGAAGATGTGAAAACCAAAACATCACCCTTTGCTAATAGTCTTCTCTTCACTGAGGCCCACAACAGATAGATCAGGTATACTGCAAGAACAATAAGAAAAATGGATGTGTCATGCCACTTTACTTTAAGTAATATAGACCGCAAAGAGGACAGAAAAACATATATAGAGCTTGCTGTCATTGTTAAAATGTGACACATAGCCGATAGATCCGCACTATTTCCATTCAAATTTCACTAAAGTTAACTAGTGATCCAATTTAGGCTGTGTTTGGCAACATTTTCTACACATTTCTTCAATGGATAATAGCAGTAACATAAAAAATAGATTGGTGGAAGAGATGGATGTGGGCTAAAAACTGCATTTCGAACCTCCTGGTAACGTAACATTACAGATCAAAAAATACACCTTCAAAATGAAAATTACTCATATAAACCTAAAAAAAATTGACTCTTCAAAAACTCAGCCCGCTTCTTTGCCTCTGAGGGGAGCTATGGAAGGCTGGTGGAGGAGAAACTGATTAGAGGATGAAGAAGGGAGACCAGGCTGGGGAGGTGAAGAAGAGAGAAGGCGTTGGGGGAGCAGGAAGAAGGTTGGAGGAGATGGAGGCAGTGGGGAAGGGGTGGGAAGTGCAGCCAATGGATAGGAAGGCCCATGAACCCAAGAAGGTTGGTGGAGGGAGACAATGGAGGCGGGTAACATGGAAGACTGCGAAGAGATGGGAAAGGTAGAGTTGGGGTTTTGATTTGGGGAGAAATGATAAATTTTGACATGTACTCTTGGAATTTTATGCAATGGATGAGGGTAAATCTATAAAAAAAAAATCCATCCTGTCATTTAGCATGAATGACATATACACCAGAAATGAAGGCCTGGCAGGATTTTTCTATAACGAAAAAAAACTCATTGAACAGCTCAATATTCACCATAAGTGGACAAAAAATAGGCAGCATCCAAACACTATTTTCATTCACCATTTAATAAATGTCCAGGAAATTGGTTGTCAAACACAGTCTTGATTCTAGAATTGCTTTGAAATACTATAGATGGACATATCCACTATTAAAGATTATTTTGAGAAAAGAGAAGAAAGAAAAGACTTGAAAAGTATCAAAGGCTCTTGATTCATTCTTCCCTCACATGGTAAACTCAAAGAAGTAGTCGCGCCTGTGACTTGAGCAATGGGCATGTCTGCTCAAGCACATTGTCATCATTTTACAGTGAAAACTCAATAAAGTGTCACCGAATGAACCATCCTAATGAACTGGATGTTTCTGCTTGAGCAATCCTTACCACGGAAAAGGTGGGAAGAGGCTACAATGATCTGATGAAATATGAAAAAACAAGCACCAGCACATAGAGTAGCATAATCCTCTCATTGTAGAAATAATGTTGCTAAAGCATAAAGATGAATGCAAAGCTTAGGGAAGTCATACCTGAACACTGCACATGGTACAAAATTGTAATCAGGTTTACTTGGTTGTCCACCAAAAACTGTTTTCTGTAAAGCATTAGTTAGGATACAGTCTCAGCTAAAATACACAGGGAGAAAATTGTGGAAAAAAGGTGTAAAAATATGAAGTCTAACATTCTTTACTAACCCCTTCTACCATGTCACTTCCTTCAGTGAGGCACTCTATTTTAGCTTCCTTTCCTCTGTTTTGGGCATCTTCCATAGTTTGAATAAATTTATGGTAGATTGCGTACCTTTTCATAAAAAATAAAAAGGTTTCTAAGGTCACATTTCTTGGTTACGCTAAGAACCACATTGTCTTATCTATAAAATTTGTCTGCAAGTTGTTAGCTTAACAGCTTTTGGTGCTTTCTGTTAGTATTTAAAAATACAACTGGTTGTGCTATTCCTGTATTCACATCTTTAAGAAAAAATATTGACAATGCTTTAACATCATTAGTAAGCATAATTACCTGTGGCAAACAGCACAGCATCAGCAATGAGTTCTTCTCCAATGTCTGTGATGACTCTAATTCCATCTTCTGTTTTACTCAACTACAAAAAAAGGCATTATTAACAGCAAGTTGCTGTTTGAAAACGATAAATATATGAAGAACAAAACTGAATAGAAAAAGAAACTACATAACTAAATATAATGCTGCAGAAGCAAGTCATACCTCTGACAAAATTGTCCCAGGATGCAATTTAATTCCCCGACCTTCAAGATTTCTTGCTACAACTCCTCTCATTTCACCATCAAAACCTCTGAAAAGAAATAGACTTGAAAACATTGAATGTCATTTCAATAGGTATTTTAACTACGCAACATTAATCGAGAATGGTCACTCTGCACAAAAAATGTCAAAGATTAGAACCCTCTCCAGCCTCTCCCCTCCCAGAACCCTAATATATTTGGGACCGCTCTGGGTGACGAAGAAAACAATAACAGACAGAAGAGAGCACACCATGCGAACAATAGAAGAAAAAAAATCTAGATCTGGAAATTGAAGACCCAATTCCACAGTGGAGTGTATGGAAAGCTGACTAAAACTTGTGAAAGCAAATAACGGATGAAGAAGAAAAAGAACACACTATGCGAATAACAGAACAAAAAAAATCAGAATTATATAGGTCTGGGAATTGAAGAAACGACTCCAAAGTGGGGTGTTTGGGGAAAGCTGACTAAAACTTATGAAAAAGAACAATGTCTCAAGATGATGGAAATTTCCACTCCATATCTATGTTCAACAAACAACATGCACATCCATGATATTTTAGAGACAACCCACTACTGAAGGCCTAGTGTCATTGTTGACCTAGCAAACTATAGTAGAATTAAAAATTATGCCCAACCAGTGACACGTCTAATATTAAATTTACTCAAAAAAAAAAAGCGTTACCCTGCCTTCCTTTAATACTACAAGAACAAATCAATCTAACAGGAAAACAAATTGTATAGATATTTAAGCCATATTACCTTAGTGAATTTTCCTTTCTGTAAAATAAGTCCACACTAACACCCATTCCATGCCATATTGATGCAAACTCAATTGCAATATACCTATATTACATGATGTTATCAGCAACTAAATAAAAGCTATTCCAAGCATATAATACATAATTTTTACTGGAAAATATTAATGGCATACCCTACACCACTCACAGCATGTTTCGGTAACTCCTCCAACCTCAAGCCTCATCAGAAGTGATTGCCAATCCTAAAAATAGAACTGAGGAAGATGGTATAGAAGCAAAACAATAAGAAGAATAACTTCATAGTGAAAACCCATAATATGGGGAAAGGGCATCAAACAACAGTTAACAGGTTAACAGCTATTATTCGTGTGCTTAAATGCATCAATCAACATTTTATGTTGTACATTTGTAGAAAGTTGAGCAAATATTAACTCATTTATCAAACCCATTAACAATGAACTCATCCCCCCCCCCCCCCCCCCCCAATTGTATATATTTGAGATCAGTCATTTTGTCAGTTGGATGATAAAAAGAAAATGGATGCAATGATTATACTGGCTTAGTTCGGCCTTTTAGCTATAATGCGCTTAAAGTGCAATTGTCATACACTTTGTGTTTTACTTGTTAAACATACTTTTTAGTGTTAAATGCTTAAATATGTTTTATCAGATTTTCCCGCTTCTCTTTTCTGGAGAAAAGATATTTGATTGTGACTCAATAGAAACATTTAATCTGGGGGATGTACCAAGATAGTTTTTCCTCTATCCGCCACATATTTTGAAGACAAATAGCTAGAATGTCTGACAATCACGGTTGATATGCTAGCTGAGGATTAAGCACAGCATATTAAGATACAGTGTACAATGATTTCAACAAAAAAGAAAATTGATACATTGTATAGTGGTTTCTTTTTTAAAAAAATTACGCCATGGACCTAAGAGAATCAGATGACAAGCCGACTGCCTTTCAAAAAATAAAAGTTGCAAGATATATTATGATAAGTTACAAGATATTTGTGAAACCACATATTATATTATATACGCAAATCCAGTAACATTTCAATTGTAGGGGGCCCATCACCTTAACAGGAAGTTACCTAATGTACATGACATGATATCACATATATAGCTAGGGCAAAGGTAAAATGGATAAATCATATGCAGAACAAAAAGGATATATGTGGAGAACAAATGACCCTTCAATACCCTGTTCATATAATTTTGGGCAAAAAAAAAGTTCAGAAGCAATGAGAAGTTAATAAAGGGGAACACATTACACACTATAACTTCGAACTTTAATAATAGCCTTAGTTCAGAGATCACTATGCAACAATCGATTGGATCTGTTTATCCTAATTAAACTTCAAGATGAAATTACTGGCAAAAAAAATACAAATTTATTCTTCCAGATCACATATCCAATGGCTATCAACATTGATAGAGAGCAATTTTTTCTGAATTGCTATAGATAACATCATCTAATATATGATTATCTAATAACTAAAATTCTCTTAAAGATACTTTAGAATCTGCTAAATTTTGTTGTAGGGTCAGATGAAAAAAAGGCATATTTGGAGGAGTTTACTCTCTAGCAACCACTCAATTGTTCTCAACAGTAAAGAATTAAGTGAAATAACCAAATAAAACACAGCATTAAAACATAATATGAGAGAACCAACAAACTCAGGTAGAATCAATGGATGATCAGACTGCCACTAGCATACCTGTCCAACAATGGGTACACGTTGTGCCCGACTTCCCGTTGCAATTAAGACGTGCTTTGCCGAGTAATACTTCTTGGTACCATTCGAATGTGCCACCTCAACTCCATGAGGATCAATGATCCCACCCTCTCCTTCCAGCACTGTCACTCCAGCATTTGTCAACATGCTCGTGTATTCCATTTAGTCTAGTTATTTCCTGAGTCTGCAGCACACAACAAACAACCAATGATAATATAATTCCATCCAATGTTATAAAAATTATAATTCCATCTACCACATAAAAATAATATATACAATGACATAGATTTGACAATTTATAAATGCCGAGAAAGACAAAGACCATCCATGAACTAGAACAACAATAAGATACCTTGAGTATCAAAATAAAAGAAGATATGCAGCTACCACTAACCTTATTTTGCAACAGTCTTTTCTAGTTGAAGTCAACTAGCTCGTTAAATTCCCATCCAAAATTTTTAGCATCCTTCAAAACCAGAAAATATTAGTATAATTACAGTCAGTGGTTGAAAAACAAAAATGACACTGTTAATGGAGTAAACTCGTTAGAATACATTCCAAAAGTAAAAGACAAATTCCAACGATGCACGGTAACAAGAAGAAAATGAGTTTTTTTTTAATAAATCAGCAGGAAATTTTAATATGCATGCATCAGCCAAGATCTTCAATTACATTGGAACAGAATACACATGCTTTGACTGCACATGCAATCAAAATTGGAACAGAATACCAGGATCCTACCTCAAATTCACCTTGAAATGATGCTCCATAGACCAGAATCTTTTTAGGGAGACACCCACGAATAACACACCTACAACATCAGATAAGGGAAATGTAGGCATCATTGGCCAAATGTGCATCAAGAGATCAATTTTCTTCACTTGAATAAAGCAAGGAAATGTAAGAACACAAAAGACATGAAAGTAATCAATGCTCAACAACTTGAGCAATATATTTTGAACAAAAAGAACAACAATATCAACTATAAAATAAGGAAGCCATGCATGCAGGTACAAAAGCAAAAAAAAAAAACACATATCCCAAAAACTTAACATATGAAAACTTTATGTAATCCAAGAAAAAAAAGATATCTGTGACTCAAAACTGCTCAAGCAGAAGACACTCTGTTTCAAAGCACCAAATCTATGCATTTAATCTCACACCCACCAAACAACCAAAAATTCAATCATCAATCATCATGCAAAACAGAAAGCAAACATCAAAGGCTAGTGATTTATGTGGGCCTGGTTCCAGTTCCTTGCTTATCATACTCCACATAAATCAATATTTAGATACTTAAAAGATCACAAAGTTCTCTGAAAACCCTCTCATAATATATATGTATCTGACAATGTAATACAAACAACTTCTCTTATTCACAGACAACATTCAAATTTCAAAGCATGACAATCGATGAAATGGAACAAAGACTTACGACCCACCAACACCTCCGATTACTTCCGAGCTGATCGGATGGAACGGAAGCTCGCATATCGCAACCTATCACATCATCAACGCATAAAAAAACCGCTTAACGAAACCAATACAGTTCTTACACAAGCCCGGCCTCCCAAACATCCAATTCAGTCAAACAATCCGAACAGATGAAAACGAGAGATTCCACAAAACCCTGGCCCGGAAACCCGCGGAGGTCCTGGACGCCCGGACGCCGCCGCTCCCGGCCCCGACCACGAAGAGGTCGAAGTCGTGCTTCGCCCCGTCCGCCACCGTCGAATCCTGGCCGTCGATCAACATCTTCCGGGACATGATCGCGCGGTGGATAAAGCTACAAGGGCCGAAACGGAGTGCGGACCAGTACAGTGGGTTCGAAGAACGGAAAGCCGAACTCGCACCGATCAATACAGAGAGAGGGAGACCGAAACCATTAGGGTTTTCACAGAGAGAGAGAGAGAGAGATTTCCCCGATTCAAGGTTTTTTTTTTTTTTTTTTAATGAAACAGAAGAACAAGACGCGCCAATCGAGGATATATAATACATGGACAATTAAAAAAAAAAAAAATAAGCACCCAAAAATGAAATATTAGCGTAATAGATTTAGAGTTCGTATATTTGTAAAAAAGTAACATGGGTCAGTGCTGATTATTATTATTATTATTTTTTTAATATGAAGGCGTCTTCTTTGTTTTTATAATTATAAAAGAAGGTGTCGTATGTATATATAGAGTCTTTAATGTTACAAACTGGACAAAAAAGATTCACCAAGCAACTATGTCTTGATTGTTTACACCAAAAAAAAAAAAAAAAAAAACTATGTTTTGATTGTGCATTGGATGGAAATGTAAAAAAATATAGTTTTCAATTACCAAAATACATAAAAAAAGAGTTTGCTTTCATCAAAATACATACAAAAATAAAATCAATTTGGGGAAAAAGTATTTGGATGATTGTATTTTGTGTGCTTTTCAGTTTGTGTTTATTGTAAATTTTTTAAGTAAAACGAATGTATGTTGGTAAATGCAAACTTTTTTTTGTATGAATTTTAGTAAATTCAAAATTTTTTTTTTTTTTGTACATTCCATCAAATGTTCAAACAAAACATAGGTTTTTGGTGGATCTTTTTTGTCCGCTTTTTAACATTGGATACTCGATATATATATGGTGTCTCCCTTTATAATCGTAAAAACAAAGAATACTCCATATATATATGGCGCCTTCAGTGTTAAAAAACTGGGCAAGTTTTTTTTGCTCGATCTATAAAAGAGGTGTCATATATACATAACGTCTCTTTTTATAATCATAAAAACAAATAAGACGTTGTATATATATGATGCCTCCAGTGTTAAAAAAAACAATCAGCGCTGACCAGTGTCAGTTTTTGTAAATATTCGACCTCCAATGCTACTTTTAGTAATATTTAATTACTAGGTGCTATTTTTGTTATATATATATTCGACCTCCAATGCTTCTCTCTCTCTCTCTCTAGACGTAATAAGAGAGAGAGAGAGAGATATGTAAGAGATGAGTGTTTTGTTTTTTTGTTTTTTTTTTTAAACACGGATCGTGCGATCGCGAGGTCAGCGATTGCATGGTCGAAACAGAGGGTGCATGATGGGGTGCGCAGGTCGCACGACCGCACCTCATCGGCCCCTATATATATATATATAATTTTGGGGCTATTAAGTACAAAAATGAGATATTATTCTCAAGTTCTCATAGAATTTTTGTTATTTCAACCCAAATTATTCTACTTGTATAAAGAGAATTCACGTGTTAAATTATTTGTGATTTTTTTATAATTTATTATTCAATGTCATATTTAAATTTTATCTGTAATTTATCTGTAGACATATTTTATTTACAGACCCGAGGGTTGTGCTGGGTAGCCCTCTGGTCGATCGTGCCGTGCCAACACGACACGTGGGCCAACACGACACAGGCTGGTAGCCTTTAAGCCCAGTTTGCTTCAAAAAGCACAATTTGTCGTACTGAGAGATCCCATTTTATCTCACTTTCCCTCCTCCGTGTAAGAAATTTTTTTTTCTCCCCCTCCTGGAATGACAAAAAAAGACAAATGGAAAGTGAGAAAAAAAAAATTTACTTTTTTTTTTAATGACACAAACAGCAGGTTTTAGGGAAAAAAAAAAAAATTTCTTATACGACACAAACACACCCTTGGATCAACTAAGGCCCCTCAAAACTTTATTGGTTAGTTATGATTGATTAATAATGGTCGGATCTTAGTATGTTGTGACTGTATGTTCACATATGGTTTTGAAATAGTGAAATGCGTGACTTCCATTGACTCCGCGACTCCGCCGGCTCCTCGAAGGTGAACTACCTGGCGGAGGTGGCGGCTAAGGACAGGTCGGAGACGGAGCGCCTGGCGAGCATTTGCCCCTCCAGCCTCTCCTTGGTCATGGGAGGTGCGGACGTTGTCGGAGCCCATGAGGACCATGGAGGGGGGCGTGGTCGCGGAGGACATTGCCGACGGAGGGGAGTGGGGATTTGAGCTTCATTGTCTCGCCGTAGAAGATGGTGCTCGGGGTGGGTTCAGGTCAAACCAAAAAAAATGAAAATTTTGATTTTTTGGGGTGGGTTGAGTACTCGTAGGGGTGGTAATAAAGCCCCCCGTGTATAAATTGAAAAAGAAACACATGGCCATTGGCATTGCAGCCCCAATCGCAGTCCATCTTGATTTTTTTTTTTATTTTAAAAAAAACATAGACTCACATTTTGAAGTGGATGCTGTTATATGAAATGAAATATATACCAAGATACATTAGCATTGTTTTTTTGATCCATCATCCCGCTTTTCGAGTCTCCTCATATTCAAACATGGTCTGTTTTCAAAATTCTGGGGAAATAGAATTGCCTATAGTTTTCTTCAAAAATTTTGGATAGCCATATCAATTTGGTTTTTTTGTATTATTTGAACAGATTAGATTATTAGAAACAAATCTTAAGAACAACCAATATGGATGGAGTGGCGTGAAGGTTATTTAAGATCTGGATATAATGAGGAGTCGAAAGCATTGAATAGCTTGATTAAGAATGGAGTCACATGAAGGTTATATTTATGATCCAGCCACAATGAAGAGTTTGAAAGCATTTAGTTTGCTTGAGGATGCTTGGACTGAATCGACCAAAAGAAAGCCTCCTACGATTAGTGGAAAATGTTAAGCACATTATTGTGTGCAAACCAACGTATAATCCTTATACATGTTTGGAATTTTTTTTATAGCCCAATGAATACTGCACGTAACAAAGTATATATTTTATTAAAAATAAGACATTTTAATAAATTGTATCATGCCAAATAAACAAACATGTTTTGTTTAATAATTAATGAGGTTTATATCTTGACGAAAATATGGGACTGCACGTACAAGTTAGAAAATCAGAAAATGCAAGCATATCGCCAGTCACACAACCCATTTATCTGTATGAACAAGACTGAACGTTTGGTGGTCATAAAGTTCTCCTGCACCCATATCTATCAAAGTTTACAAAGCTCTCCCATATATCAGAACACAACCCACCCCCCAAAAACTTTTTGAAGCCCTATTCACCTTTATTGAAGACGATTTTTTAAGAAATCCCAGGACTAAGCATATTGAAGACAATATTCAGCCTGAACAGACACCTATCTCTCCCTCTCCAATTATGCATATAATAAAAATATATATAAGCAGATCTTATTAGCATTCACAATTGAAAAAAGAGGTATCAAAGCATCGATTACTGGGAGAAGCAAAATTCCTCAAACCTGACTCATTCTGAGCTCTCGGGGTGAAAGGAGATGCGGAGATCCTCTCCATCATATTTATTTTTGGGGCATCAAGAATCGCTTTCGGGGGTGATAGTGCCCACTGCATCGCCCAGATGGCGAGCGGGCGCATATAAATCAGGGAGCGGAAGTGGCCGTCCACCGTCCATGCTTCCGGAGTCTGGAACCAGTACCTACATTATACAGAGAAACCAATACAGCTTAATGTGCATGATTTTGAATAAGTCACCTGATAAATTACACAGGATTCTGTTTATGAGTTTACACCAATTCAAAATAAAGCATCAATCACACTTGTCATTGTTTCTTACACTTCAGAAAAGATAAATTCATCAACATTTCTTTCTCTTCAGGTATACAAGTTAGCACTAAATTAAACAAATCATATTCCCATAAAAAACTATGATGGCATCAATAATTTAACATGCATATGGATGTTGTGGATCTTTTTGGATGAGACTGTAAACCAGATCTCTTACCCTCAATCAAGGAAATTGCAAACAAGAACCACATAAATTATTCCAATAGTAAAGCATGATTCATCTAAATACTTATTAAATTTACTGTCATAAATCCGGAGTAATTTTATCTTACAGAAAAAGAACTGGGTATTCGCTCCAACGTATTAGTTAATGAGAGCGGAAAGTTTTCAAGACCAAAGCAAATACTATGAGGGAAAGTATCTTGAACATGATAGATACGTGCAAAACAATAGGCAAAAAGTGGTGAAGAACTAACCCAAATCCTTCTTCTGACCAGCCCGAGATAAAGACACCTTCTGCAGTGGCAAAAGCCTGGTGTTCCATTCCAGAGAGAAGCATTGTTGCTGCCACACCATATGTCACTCCAGTCCAGATCTCACGAGACTGCATGCATGACTCGTCAACCCTACCATTCGGATACATTCCATTGACCGCACCCATCCGTCCTCCATTCACTTTCATCACATTGAACTCAAATATCTTCTGAAG
Source organism: Acorus calamus (assembly GCA_030737845.1). Lineage (NCBI taxonomy): Eukaryota > Viridiplantae > Streptophyta > Magnoliopsida > Acorales > Acoraceae > Acorus > Acorus calamus. The sequence continues at coordinate 876,233 of CM060863.1, read as the reverse complement.
TGCACTCCTGATCCTGGACTCCTCGAAAAGAGGCGGTAATGACGAGGAGGCCGTGTACCATTGTCCGGCGAGCTGGTCAGCCTGTATTGACTTACTGTTGCTACTTGTCCCGCTATCATAATTGAAGTAAGACCCATTCCACAATTTCGACTCGAAAACTGGTTTTGCCTTCAAAAACCTCCTCCTGCATCTCTCAGCGAATGCATGATCTCCGAGACGGTGCGCCATCGTCGATGCAGCCTGGAGTGCAGCAAGCCATAAACATCCACAATAGGCGCTTATGCCATGGACCGTCCAAGCATCGTATGTCTGATCGGGGAAGCCATCATTTTCAATGAGCCCATCTCCATCTCTGTCGAATCGATCCATATATTCCATTGCTGCACGAACAGCAGGCCATACATCTGTTCCGAAAGACATGTCTCCAGTAGCAGCAAAGTCTCTGTAGATCTGAAGCACGAATTTTGGGTTGAGATCCTTCCATCGACTTGTGTCGTGTATATTATAAGCATTCATCTCATGCCAGGGATCATGTGTCCCAAGGTCATGAGGCACTGCTCCTCTGACCTTGCGGATCGCCCAACTGCCATCAGCAAGAAATTTAACTTTCCTTTTGTCCTCACACAAGACTGCTTTGGCAAAGTCACGCTGGATACTCAGCTCAATTTTAGGGAACAGATCAAGAAGAGCAAAGGATGCATAGAAGTGTACATCATAAGTACACCACATGATGTACTCTATACCTTCCAAGTATAGAAATCTTCCAACATGTTCTCTGTCATCATGTAATGAGACACAGTTCTTGCTCCTCTCTTGATTAGCTGGCGCCAACTCATTGTCAGAGAAGGAAATGGAAGCCAGTTTTTCGTCATCACTTGAGGTAGTACTTGCAGTTATATGATCTACTTGAGAAATGCTCATGCTATTTTTTCCAGGGGTGGTGGTTTTCGCATCTCTGTCTGCTATTTTTTCGTGTTTGTGGTCACTGCAGGAGCTTGTTTTCTCATCAGCAGCAAGAGATTCACCATCTGAATCAAAGTAGTTGAAATCATCATGATGTTTCCCTTAAAAAGCCACATGCAACAAAATAACACTCCATCTCATTAATTAATGACAATCGAGTAAGGCATAATGCCACACAAAACCAATTTGGCATCACTGTAGTGCCCTGTATTTATTGCTTGGTGCAATGGTGAAGTTCTCGGGCTAATGGGACACAGTCTTGGGTCGGAGTCATGAATTCAGCCTCCTTGTGCTAAGAAATTCCAAAGGGTCCCTGCTACATGCGTAGGGGTGCAACTTGGGCGGGTTGAACCCGACCCAACTGGACTCGTGGGTGGGTTGGAGTTGGATTTTTTTTCCATTCGGGTTCAACCCGACTCGAACCCGCATCAACCTGAACCCAATTCAGGTTGGGTTCGGGTTGAGGTCTAGGGTTGGTCGGGTTGAACCTGAACCCAAAGAGAAACTTAGTTGAGCTAAACGGCTAATGGGCTTGCACACATATTCCTCTCATTTAAATAAACAAATCTGTGACCATCCAATGATGCAAGTAAATCAATCCAATGATGCAAGTAAATCACAGCCATTCATTACACCTAACCCTAATTTATTCTCTCTTCACTTGACATTCACTGTCACAAAACAAGCACACCCAAGCTCTCTCCTTATCTCCTCACAACACCAAAAAAGATGTGGGAGAGGGGGACGGAATAGGCGGAGACGACAATCCAGCGGGGGTGGCAAAGGAGGAGAAGGGGTCATCAGGGCGAAGAGGGAGGATGGAGTCCTTGATGATGCAGGGGAGGAGGATCCGGTCGAGGGAGTCCTTGGAGGGCGGAGGGGGCGGTCGACACAAAGAAGGACGATGGAGTTGCCAGAAGCGCTGCGGAGGACGACGAGGCTTGCGAAGGTGGTGATTAGGAAGAGGACGGCAAGGATCTTGTAGAGGTTGTCGGAGGCCCAATCTCTGCTTATGTGGTGGCCTTTTGGTGGGTTGACTCAGTTTATGTGGTGGTTGGGATCGGAGGTCTTACTCTGTAGGGATTTGTTGTTTGTTTAATCTATCAAGATGATGTATTTTAATTTTGCATAGACTTGGTTCCTTATATATGAAGTATGTTTAAACCATTAAACTATGAAAGTTTTAGCAAAAAACTGATTTGAATATCGAAACTTGAAAGTGAAGGATTATGAAATATGTTTTATGTTCTTTTGAGGGATAAACCCGAGCTCGACCCCAACTCGGGCTCAACCCGAACCTGACCTGGGCTCTCTGCATCGCGAGTTGGGTTGGGTTTGGACAGACCTTCAACCCGACACAACCCGCCCGAGTTCATACGAGACCATTCTAGGTGGTGGCCTTAGAGCTTTGTCACCAGAAAATAAATTTAAGGGACGTTGCTTAGAGCCATGGTCAAGTGCTCAAACTAACAAAACAATGTTATGGGTTCAAGTCCTAGGAGCAGCCACATTATGCAAAGAAAGGCAAAAGTTCTCTCTGCTCTGGGTGATAACCCTTTTACATAGTGCCTCATGTGCAGATGGAAAACCAAACAAAAAAAATAAAAAATGCAAGACACGATACACTTTCTCAAGGTTTCTATACCAGCAGAACTATAAGACGGAACAAAAAAATGAAGAAATTCAAATGCGACATGCCAACTATATGATATAACAGCAAACGGTATATCATTCAAAGACAAATACCTGTCCAAACTGTTCCCCCAGCAACTAGAAAGTAGAGCTCATTAAACAGAGTGAATTTGTACCTGCATATACTAACAGTTCTCATTAATGATATGCCATGTACATAAGGCATCATGTAAGATCATACCTAGCAGGATCAATTCGTCTAGAAAACAATCAAAACAGTTGAGTAATGAACACTCAAAACCAAAACAAAAATGTTTTGCGGAACATTACCATTCAGGAAGTTTTTCATCTTTAAGAATGGGGCTCTGCCACTTCTCAATCTCCTCCTCCCACCACTTGTAATCTGATTCACATTTTACATCACATCATATTTGTCACATGAATCATGAATGTAATAACTTTCTTCCACAAGCTAAACATGCAAAGTGCAGATCCTAGATATGTCGAAAAATGAGTCACTAAACAATCAACTATGTTTGCTGAGACCTAAAACAAGCAGTGAACAGCCTTTATTTTCTTCAAAGTTACTGGGAAAAATGCACGAGGCTAGCTCAGAGAGTACATACTCATTAAAGCATCATGAACCAATTCAAGTGCTGATCTCTCAGAGGTGCCATAAAATTGTGTATACCTCCTGCGGTGCAACATAAACGAGATAAAGTTCTCCATTTTACATATCTCACAGAAAATAAATCCAGCTATCAAATCTGTCAAAATAAATGCAACACTATGGAACATCCCAACAAATTAACAATATCACGAAGTTTAAATTAACATCATTGTGAACAAATTAACAATATCATAAAGTATAAATTTATGTGATTGTGAAAACACCAGAACAACATATCAACCCAATCAAAATTTACCAAACGAAAATAAAATAAAATAAAATAAAACAAAACACGAAAACATCTATAACAATTAATCAAAATACCTGTAATACGTACAGCCCTTCTGAAATTTTACTTTGGGGGATGACCATGCCAAAGCAAATGCAACAGTACACCTTCCATACGGTTCTACCCAAGTGGAAGCTGATACTGCTGCACAAAGTGTACCCCCAGATGATGATGGTTCGCTGGGGCCAGCATTGAAATTCTCTCGATCGAAATTCCCATCCTATAAGCATCAGCTTGTCACATGAATTGTCCAAACATAAGAAACTGATTCCTTTTATGTAGGAATTCACAAGTGAGCAAGTTCTCAGTAAAATTATATTTACAATCAAACTCCAAAAAGGTTGGTATCACATAAAGAAGTTGTCATTTAGACTGCATAATTTAATATTCAAGCTACATAACCACAGGTTAAAATTCATTTCACAAACTGAAAAATAACTTATTATAAATTTATCATGTAGATTATAATTACATGAGCCATTGTGCCCCACATATCTTCAGCTGTAACCTGAGCATCTTCCGACAGACCAAAGCATGGCAGAACAGTCACATTTACATTCTGAGTTTCACATGCGGCAATAGCAAAAGTAACAGGAGGATTATCTTTTGCAGTCCTGCATTTCCCCGATCACATGCAAAAAAAAAAAAATGAAATTTAATATTCCATCGTACATGCATAAAGCAATGAATAAAATAGTCATAATCATAAAATCAAAGAAAAAGTCAACATAAGAAAATTGTTCATGCTTCCAAGTTTGTGAATGTGAGTAGATTTTGATGAAATAGCTCTGGCACGGATTTTCTCAATGTAATCAACATGGATGAGGCATGGTTACATTGCTGGGCTTCGAGGATCATGAAAATTGACCTAAGGGAAATCTGCTAACCAACCATCATAATAGAGCAATCAAGAGTTGACGACTTGCTTGTGATGTAGAAGCACGCCAGACACTCCATCTTCTCCTCTGCAAAAGATAAAGGCAATTTTTTCCTGTTAACCCAAGAGTTAGGGCGCCTTTACATACAGTATCTAAATATTCAGTCTATCACACTAACATGAACGGCTCATTGGAATGTTCTCCTGATTGGTGGGACGTTCCTCCTATTGAATTCTATCGAAACAAAAAATGACATGGATAAAATAATTGGTCACATGATGAAGCAAGTTAGAGCCGAATCAAAAGAAATTGCACACAATAAACACTTACCGCCCATGTAAATAGCAAGCTGACTTTTGCTCTTTCCTTCCCAGTATTCACTAACTGCGAGGATTTGGAACCATTCAATACAACAATAAGCATAAATCAAACAGGATAGTAAATGCAAAGCTCTCTCAAGTCCGTAGTTTAACTTATATAAGCCTATATTTATTCAAAAAAAAAGTTGATCAATCACGATGAATCCAAGATCTAGAATAAGAATAATAGTACAGCCATTATTATGTGTCATCATTATCACACCATGGAAGAGGAAGCAAGTTACATGTACATACAGTATAAACAAACACAGAAGTAGGAAGACTGCTCTCCCGATAGTTATGAGGATAAATGGTGATATTTGGCGACATGAAATTTTGAGCTCAGGGTCTGGTTCACCTAGAAAACAAGACAAGTTTGCAGACATCAAACATGGTGCAACGAAGAAGTTAAAAAATTATGTGACAAAGGAAAAGCTAGTAGAGGATTGGAAAATCAGTGGATACCGTCATAAATGGTCCATGCCCGTGGAAAGAGAGCATGATATGTAGAATGCTGTCCACTTAAATTCCAATCCCATGAAGATATGCCCTGATCTCCAAGTTTCCTAAAATACAAAAGAAACATATTGTAGGTGCAACATGTCAAGAAGTTTGCAATTCTACTATAAGAAAAAAAGAAATTGAAAACAGAATCATTTGAACCAAGGAATTATAATTAAAAAAACAACTTTTCCTCGGGTGATGGTACAAGAAAAAGTAGAACTGCTTGTACCACACTCATGAAATTCTCTTTCTTTTTATCTAAATAAATATATATTGACATCTGTTGTGTGTGCGCGCATGTGTGTGGGTGGTATTTATTGGGCTGTAGGGAAGGAGGGGAAGATGGCTGGGTTAGGGGAGATAAAATTTTGCTGACACATATCAAAGCATCCACTTTCTATTGACCTCTTTTAGGGAGAAAAACAAGTGTTCCAGACTTCATCTATCAGTCAATCACACCCAACCATGTGGTAGTGCGGTCAACAGAAACTAAAATCATCACTTCTTGAATTCTTTTCACTAAGATTCAAAAGAAACTAGTTTAGTGAATGAAATCTCCAAAACCCTTCAGTCAGCCCGTACAAAGAAGGTATATCATCAGCTTATCAAACATTATACCCTATAACAAAGAAAATAAAATTAAAACAGACACATTCTAGATAGGACAAAATGTAAAAGAAGTTTTCAAGTTTCAGGGTTTACTCTAGCTCTTCACGCTGACCAGGAGCCAATACTGATGAGAACTTTTTGTTTCCCCCATCCCTAGATATGAAAATCTGCAGTATCCAATATGGTTCAGAACATCCGGTTATATGTAAAAAAAAGAGAGAGAATCAATTTAATGGCATTTTGCACTGAATCATGATAATCAGCAAGCTGAAGATATGCACATCAGTATAACAATTTAACAACAGAAATCTGCCAAACAAACCCAAACAGCCAGATTACAATTACATAAAAATTCAAATGCATCCTTCCATTTGCAGATAGACCAGCGGAGTTAATTCAAGATAAATAAGTTTCATTTTTAAAGAAACATTTAGCAGCCAAAAGAAATTTTATTTTTAAAAAATTTTCGTTTTACACAAATTGAGGTTCATGTTATCACTTTTTTTACCAGGTATAAGCTTTTGCGGTGACATCTTTTGGTCACTCTAATATTGGCATCAGTATACTGGAAGTTCATTACTATGTATTTGCTGCTTTAACGTTACAAACATGCTATTTCTGAAAACATGTTTCTAAATGCTGTTGTTCAAAATATGTAAAAAAATCATAAAAAAATTCTCTTAGGACACTCTGATATTCACAGGCATGTCATGATCCTTAGTTCTGTGATCCGATCAAATGAAATGAAGACGTAACACAAATGCCAGAGGCAAAGGATAGAACAGCCCTGATGAAAGCATAATGTCTACACATCACATCAATATGATAGATAAAAAATCATATTTATTTAGGAAAAAATCATGCGTAACAAAGAGCAAAGATTTACAGAAAATTGATTCGCCAAGATTGGAGACCCTTCACATAAACTAGGAATAATTTGCCAGTGCCTGAATTCACCTCTGAAACCTCTTGAGATGCTACCACTCCTGTCCACATAAAATTTAAATCAAACTGATGGATAAGAGAAGCTTACCACGAAATTATAAAAAGAAACAAATAAATAGCAGCATACCCCATCCCACCAAGTGGCACCCCTTGGGAAGCTGAGGGCTTACAACTCTCTCTAGTGAAAGGATCAATGGGAGCTTTCTGTATACAGACAACAATGTTAACACATAAATTACAAGTGAAAAAAGTAATAACTAAATATGAAACACTAAAGTTTTCAAAAACTTCTTGAGAATTAAACGTGCAGACGTATGCTATTACCCTCCCATGAGAAGCCTCTTCTCTAACATAGGACCATAGCCGAACACCAAGACGCATCTGATTTCAAATATCCAACAAACAGTCAAAAGTGATCACTAACAACAATAATGAATCAACACATATATTTATTGCCAAATGCAGGACGTATACATTGTCTTGGATAAATATATGAATCTTCTAAGACTAGAATGTCATACCATCTTAATTGCCTCCCTGAATGTTACATTGAATTCTTTTAATCTATTAGCATGGCTGTTTAGTCTCCTTCTCCATGCCTGTTGTGGTGGAGCAGCATCATCAAAATCCAGCTGCAGACATATTTCTCACCAAGTATTAGAGCAGATATTTACATCATCTAGGGGCAACAATACAACCCCACCCAATACATCCAATGTACTGGTACTATTTTTTTTAAAAAAAATGAGCTCAGAAGAGTCTTGCCAGTTGAAGCGTAGCCCTGCTGACGTACTCATCAGGTGGCCATGAATGCTTCCTTGAATAAAACAAGTGTCCACTAACCATCTTTCACTATTACACACCAATCACTGAAACCTAAAACGACAACAGAGACTCAAAAAGCCTATTTTTCACCGATTGAACTCCAACAACCAAAAGTTCATTCTTTTGGTCAACGAATCCGATCTAATCGACTTCCCGTGTCACTCCAAGTACCATCAAAATCGCGAAAAACCAAATCAAACCCTAAAAACAAATATATTTAAGGTTACGATTCAAATCTCAAGGTATCACACAGTTATCTAATACAAGCCGAAGATGAAACACGAATCGATGCTGTTCGATCAGATCAGAAGTCCTTCAAAGAAACAAAAATGCTTCAATGGAGGACTCGCCACTTGTAATCCAAATCAGACCAAATCATTCAAAAATCGCCACCTGTTTTAGGGAAAGAGAGAACGTTCTCCGATGCTCGGTAAATATGGAAACCCCATTTTGTTTTTTCTGTATTTATTTATACAGGGAGGATTTTGTTATTCTGTTTTTGCGTTTACGTTGTTGATAAAATAATTTCGCTTACGTGGACGGTGGACGTTTCTCTTATTAGAATATTCATAATTATTACGTCATCGTATTATACTATTACCTTCGGATTATTGGAAAAAATAATTTCACTTATTTTATTTGATCCCTTGTTATGTCTGGTTTGGACTGATGATTAAGTTATTATGAGATTTATGATTATTCCAGTACAAATAAATATAATTTTTTTTTTGAATTATTTTTGTTAAGAAACGTAAAGACAATAATTTTTTTATTATTTGGATAAAATGTTAATAAAATGTGAATAATAATTAATAAAATGTGAAAAAATGATAATGATTTATTTGAAAGTTGATTTATAAAAGGTGATAACAGTAGATTTGACATGGGGCTCACATATTTTTTTAGGTTAAATAACCTTGAATAACTTAATCGCAGGAGTTGGTTAGATTTTATATACTACTTTATACCAGTCCATATGAAAAAATATAAATCATCAACCACATTTTATCCACATCTTATTCGTCCTTAACCAAACACTTCAACTTTAATTATTATATTTTCAAATGAGAATAATTGAAAACACAACCAACAGAAAATTATTTATTCCATTAAAAAAGTTATCTATTCCTAGAATAAGTATGAATTCCAAAATAACTTATGTCTCTGTCGAAACAGGTTTGCGTAAATGTTTAAATAATAAAATATATCAGACGATTCAAAACATTCCCTCACGGGGTTATAGTTTTTTTACAAATCGGGTGGGACCCACCAGATTTGATTGTGCGCCGATAATCAGAGCCGTCCATTCGAAGATGTTAGCGTGTGAAGTGCACTTTCACATGTTGGGCGTGCTTTCCAGCCGCCGTGATCTGGAAGGCTCAAGTATATTTTTGTACCCATGAAAATTAGGGAATTAATATATTCACTTTTATGACACAATAACCATTTTTTAAATGATACATATCGCCCATTTTTTCAACATCAATTCTAGTATACACATACTTTTATTTTTTAAAAATAGTATATATTATTTCATGATATATATGCTTTTAATAAAAAAAAATAAAGCATTTACTCTAATGATTTGCATAAATACATTAATAGAAAATTTAAAAAATTTATGGTGAAAACGTATATCTTTTTAATGTGAGTATATGTTCCGGTGATTTTTTATCGATGTATACGAGATTGAACAAAAAAAACTGTGTAACAACACTATTTTTTAAATGCAAAAATATAAGCTTAAAACTAAAAATCTAAAAGATGGTTTCAAAAGTTAATTAAAATCCTTTTAATTGAATCCAAAGAGGGTACGAGACATGGGTGCTTTTATTTGGACCTCTCAAATCTATATGTACACCCCTCTTGTTTGCGCGCCTCATATGTATTGGACTTCTGATTTAGGAACTCCACAAACTTAAACCTAAAGCTGAATATTCTTTTGCACGCCCCATATCTTATTTTCACGTTTGGTTCAAAAAAAAAATAGTGTACTATTTTACAACCCTGCCCCCATTTGTTTTGGGTATAAGTGTCTGGATAATCTCAGATAAGAATTTTGATGTGTTTGTTTGTCCCAGATAACCTTTGATAAATCATGTCAGAATAAACTGGTATCAAGTGGTATATGGATTCCAACCAACCCCTGAATTAAAGTTATCATAGGTTATTTCATCCAAAGAATACGTGGGTCCACTGTCAAATCAACTGTCATAACCTCTTATCAATCACATGTCAAATCAACTATCATTATTTTTTTACCTTTTTAAATCCTTATCCATACTTTATTCACATTTTATCCATTATCATTATTTATATTTACTTATGCTTGGATAAATACATACTCTGTCATAAATTCTATCCCCGTTCCAAACAGGGGAGGTGATTACCTGACTTATATATGCATTTATAAAACGACAGTTTAACTATTACGCACCTAATTACCTACGTAGGTGTTTAATTACCTACGCAGGTGTTTGGACAAATCCATGTATTTAAGCAGTGTTGGTTTGATGTTTGAGGAAGGTCCCATTTGAAACTGATTTTAAAAAATAATGAGAGTTTTATATTTATAAAATTGTTCTGTTATTGAAAAAGTTACTCTCGAACAATTTTTTTTTTATAAAATATTTTATTTTGACTTGTTGAAATATAAAATAAAAAAGATAAAGTTAAAAAATACTCGTTTAAATCGATTGTTGCGATGTAGACATTAGAGATAGACATTAGAGATATAAGGTTGTGTTTGCGGAAGTTGCAAGTTGTCCATTTTTATGCATGTTACATGCTTTTACTTTTTTTTTTCTTGTTTAAGGTTTTCCTTGATTCTTCAAAAGACTTTCTTTGCAAAGCCCTCTTTGATTTCCATACTCAACAACAAATATTCTAGAATACATCCACACTTTAACATTCTACCTGCAGCAATGATAAGAACATTTTTTTTATAAAGTTGTAAACAATTTGAATTCAATAGCTTTTTTTTTTTCTCTTGAAAATTATATATTTGAGTCCATCATCAAAAGATTATTAGCCATGATGAATGAAAATATAATAAATATTTTTTTATTATATATAACGTTCCTCAACAATTGGTATCAGAGCTCCAGGTTCCAACCTAGAAGAACATGATTATCAAGTCAAGCTACTGACTTGAAGATGCGGCAGTTCAGGCTTCCGGAGGAAGAAAAGTTCTTCAACCAGGTGGAGTTTACAAAGCGAGGTGGAGATAAAAAAAAAACTAATGTGATAATCGTCATCTGTCTTTTGGAATACATCTTTTTGCTTCTGCTCTTCATGAGTTTATCGGAGTTGCTCCCTGAGTCTGTCGGATCACATCAAATAAAAATATGATATAGCTCTAATGTCACGTAGAAAATCTAAATCTAAAATAAATAAACAGAGAGAGGGAACACAAATAGACGAACATCTTGAATATTCTAGATATAGATAGGATGACTTAAGTTTGGATAAAATCAAATTCAACATAGTTGTTAATTAAATCATTTAGTTGAGATTTGATCTTATCCAATACAACTCAGTCAATCTCAATACAACTCAATCAAACTCTTATTCTTAATAATGTGTACAGCCCTTTTATATTATTGGGGTACATAATATTCATATATATATATATATTTATTTATTTATTTATTGATATGCACATCCATCTAGGGCTGGTAAACGAACCAAGCCGCTCGGGCTCGGCTCGGGCTCGGCTCGGTTTGAGCTCGTTCAGGCTCGTTCGTTTAGATAAATGAGCGAGCTTGAACAAGTTTTAAAGCTCGGTTAGGCTCGGTACCTGGATCGAGCTTCATTTTATGTTCAAATTCGACTCGTTTGTGTTATTAAAACTTAGTTGAAGCTTGACTAAACTCCTTTATAAAATCAGAATATTAAATTAATACAAAGTTATGCTCGTTTAAACTCATGAACTTAGCTCATTTAGGCTAAATTTTGTTTTCAATTCCTAAAAACCCTAAAATGAAGAAGAACGCTAGGCTCGTTGAGGCTCGTGAGCTCGACTCGGCTCGGCTCGGCTCGACTCGTTTATAAACGAGCCGAACTTGAACACGTCAAAGCTCGGCTCGTTCGACTCGTTTACCACCCCTACATCCATCCATCTCAAAACAATTAAATATTATTCATATTTTGAGGGTTTGAATTTGTAAAGTTCTTTTATGGTTTCTCTAGAGTTTTGATGGTCATATCGCTTTTTTATGTAGATTTAAAAATTTTATTGGAAAATGTTGTGATTATCTTTAATTTTAATTTTAAAATCATGTGTCTTGTTTGAAAAAAAAATATTTTATGTAATTTTTTAAGGATGATAGTCATTTATAGTAATCGTATGCATTTGAAGAAAAGAATTCAGGTTTATGTTAGGATTAAATGTTCAATGTTTTTATGTATAGGTATTTTTTTAAAGAACGGTGGATACACTTTTTTGTATTTCCATAAGGGAAATTAACCACCCAATTTTTTAAAATTCAACATAACAACATTAACACCAACATGTAATTAAAACATTCCAATTCTACCGAGCAACATGCAGACATAAATATGAAATGGATGATATGTGGTCATTTGATAATTAAGCTCAGATCTCCAAAACTAATTTGACCTGGAGTTAAATTAAGGGATTATTAATGTTCAGTTTCACTCTTTGCCTTTCCCCTTTCAGACTGAGGTGGGTGGGGCCCTTATCTCGATGGGGTTCCTAAGCTAATTTGACCTGGAGTTAAATCAACACACAAGTTATTTTGACATTTATTTATATACATTTTTTGTTTTTATTTTATTCGATTCTTTTAAATTTTCATTTATTTTTATTTTTATTCTTATTCCCTATTTTATTGGAATTATTTGGATAATTTAATATTTATTTTAAAAACGTATTCATATCTTTCTCTTCATTTATTAGTTTTGTTTGACCACAAATTATTTTCGATTTTTTATGTTATCAATGTTTTCTTTTATTTTATCTGCTATTATTTTATGAATTTTTCTCTTTACTTTATTGAGATTTTTATTTTTAAAAACTTATCCATATTTTCTTTCTATTTGCTAATTTTATTTGCCTCTGTGTTAGAGAGAATTTTTTTTATTTGATACAAAGAAAAAAAACATTGTAGATCATATTTTTATTGGGGCTGCAATTGGAGTTAGACATAGGAAAATGATACGTCCAGCTCCCATTGCAGTCCCGTTTGTAGTCTACACCAATTTTGTTAAAATCATATTCTTCCTTTAAAGTACATGCTGTTATATAAAATAAAATACATACTCAAATAAAATAATATATATTTTTTATTTAAAAAAAATGAAAAAAAAAGTCTATACACTATGCCCCTGTTTGGTTGGGGAATAAAACGAGTATATATGTGGATATAAGGATAAAACAAAAAAATGTGTTTGGATGAGTGGTATAACATGGTATAGGTATGTCAGAATAAACTAATATAAAGTGGTATATGGCTAATAAACCTCTGGAATTAAAGTTATTCTAGGTTATTCCACCCAAAGAATATGTGGGTCCACTGTCAAATCAATTGTCATCACCTCTAATAAATCACATGTCAAATCAACTATCATTATTTTTTTACCTTTTATAAATCCTTATCCACACTTTATATACATTTTACCCAAACAACAAAAAATTTATTCTTAAGTTTTCGAACGAGAATAATTCAAAACACAACCAAATACAAAATCACTTTATTTTTATTTATACTAAAATAATCATAAACATCAGAATAATTTAATTCTAGAACCAAACATGCATTGTATGAAAATATTTAAACTTTAAAGAATATACGCGGGGGCATGTGATCATGACTAAAACCGCCACATTTTTTGTAGAGCGACTACAAGAGACATCCTAAGGAACCTTTTACCAAGGAAAATTTAATTGTGTATTTGTACCAGAAGAAGTTGTCGGAAAAAAACTCAATCAAATAGCAAGGAATCTGTCCTCGCTAAAATTAAAAATAATAATATATTTTTTAATATCACTATTATCGGGGTAACTTTCCCTTGACAAAAGTATGATTAGTTTTGACTTTAAACAATGTAATTTTTATGCCAGTAAAATATTTGTCGACAATTAACACATTTACCGAGAAAATTAGTCATCGAAAAAAATGTAAATTTTATTCATATTTTTTACATTATTTACTAATGATATATTACATCAACATTTGTGCAACTTTTATCGAGGGCATGTTATTGAGTATAAGTTGTCATAAATCATTCAAACTTAGAATTACTATTTTTACCGAGAAAATAATTCCTCAGTAAGAGTATAAAGTTTTTAAATATATATCTTGTTTTTATTTAAATTTTAATTCATTTATTGAGGAAAGTCTTTCTCAGTCAAAATCTATAAATATGTATTTAATTTATTCATTTATTTTTTATTTAATTTTAAAATAACTTAGTTTTATCGTGGAAAACCATGCTTGGCGGATGAAATACAATTTACAAACACTTATTTTTTCACATTAATTTTTGTCACTGTATCGTAACCCACTTTGATTAAAAATTCCCAATATCAGTGATATTGTAAGATTCTGCTAACGCACTTAGGTTTTAATAAACAAAGTACATAAACAAAGTACCCACGAGTAGTGTTGCATGGTTGCCTTGAAATAGAGAAGTCGTATATATTTCCCTTTTTTAGTGACCGAGATATAAATAATAATAAAAAAAGATTTTCTTGGATCACGACAAATTAACAATCAACTTGACAATCACACGTGATAGTTAATTTTCTCAACCTGCATGATTGACGTAACGTGAAAATCACGTAAATTAAGGAAAATTTTTATCTCAGTCCTACCTCCTATGAATTAAAAATATTTTATTATTAAAAAATCATTCATTTAAATTTCAGTAATGCATTTTAGAGGATACGTGTCAACTATCCAAACATGTATTGATAAGATTCTCATTAACATGTACTGATATGAAATTTTTCTTTAATTCGCGTGATTTTCACATTAATTCTGGAGAATGATAAATAGATTGTTTTCTACATATAAACACTGGGATTTAAACCCAAGATATCTTAAGACATGACTATTTAAGCCCCCGTCTGAATGCAATATAATCTCTGATAGATTATGTAATAAAATAGAATATGTTAAATAAGGTGTTTGGATGCCCTGAATATCCAAGGATAATAGATGCCTGAATAATTTGGTATAAAGTGATATATGGATTCCAGCCAATCCTTGATATTAAAGTTATTCCAGATTAGTCCACTCAAAGAATATGTGAACCCATTGTCAAATTATCTGTTATCACCTCTTATAAATTATTTGTCAAATCAATCATCATCATTTTTTCACATTTTATAAATTCTTATTCACAATTTATTTACATTCTATCCAAATAATAAAAACTTTATTATTATGTTTTTCAATAAGAATAATTTAAAACACAATCAAATACAAAATCACTCTATCCTTATTTATACTCACTTATGCCAGAATAATTGTATACCCAATAACAAATCATATTCTGTATCCAAACAGGGGCTTAAAGTCTGTACTCTTATCTCTATCTAGATATCTCTCTCACTCTCTCTCTCCACACACAAAACACTATTACATTTTACTTGGAACGCATGAATTCTTCATGTATTACTATAGCATTTCTACGTATAAAAAATGATGATATTCAGAACACATGATTTCTTGACGTTTACTTTAGAGTGACGGGGCACCTACATGTATGATAAACGCATGATCTGTTTTTTGGGATAATTAATGATAACGCATGATCTGTTTTTGGGATAATTAATGTACTATTAATTGTTTCTATAATCAAAGTTAGCTAGTTAATTAGCTATAAATAGCTGACTAATGAGAGCGGAACTAAACAACATTAGCTCTCACTGGCCTCAATTATTCACACTAAAATGGCTCAAATGGCTTCCATCCTCCAACACCCTTTAAATGCTAAAGACAAGGTTGTGGTCAGGAAAACCCCAGATTTTGCACCAAGCTGTTTTGGGGATTTTTTCATCAACTTCACCAATGTGAGCTACTCCTCCGTATCATTTGTAATTTTTCATGAGCGCTGATAGAACCCAGTATTTCTTACATCTGGTTTTATAACCTCATATGCTATGATAGTATTGTGTGTGTGTGGAGTAATGATATGGTGCAGTTCGTGTGAACCGTGTATATACATGTCTTATCAAGGTATATGCATCGATAAAAAAAACATATCAACTCATTGAAGCATATCTTTTCTTTATCGACACACATATACATTTAAAAAGCAAACGTGGTTTGCACGGACCGTATAGTATCATTTATAGTGTATGGGGTTATATCGTAATACACAGAGATAACAAAAATTTATTTTTTAAAAGAGATTAAAAAATACATTAGGTATTTTAGTATATATTTCATTTCATATAATATCATAACTTCAATAAAAGAGTATGATTTTAAAAAAGAGTGTGGACTGCAAATGAGACTGCACAAGAGTTTCAATATATTGTTTTTTCATTTTTTTCTTAAGATATTTAAAAGAGCATTAACTGTTACCCGTAGTCCCTTCATAAGATGAGAATCTATTTGTCAGTTGGGACGGGCTATAACCCATCCCATATTTGCAAAAAAATATCTTAAGCAATGGTACACTCAATCTATTTTACAACTATGTGTAGTTTAGAAACTGTTTCCTAGCTATTTATATATTACAATAGTACAATAGACACTTTGGTATTGCAATGTATAAACTTTAGTATTGCACTGTATGAAAATAAAAAAAATTATATTTAAAAAAATACAATAGTGTATCTCATATATATTTTACATTTTATAATAGTATATATTTTAATGGACAAACTTATATTCAAATTCAGTAAAAGCTAAGAAGGCAAACCAACAAGAACTATAATACTGGATATATCATTTTTTAAAATTTACACGTAGTATCCAAAAAGTTTGAAATACCTATCCCAAAAAAAAATATGTAATGAAAAATTTAACCTTAATGAACGTACGGATACCCCGTGAGAATATAATAAAGGAAAAAGAATAATAAGGAAAGTAAAGAAATAAAGCAAATAAAATATAGGAATATATTTGGAGAGAGAAACAGATGCAAAAAAATTTCCCTGAAACGACGGTGTTTGTTAGTTTGGCTTTTTTACCCCCCAAAAAAAAAAGGGGAGAAAATACCTAAAAAAAAAGTATTCTAATTACAAGAACGCTTAATCATTTTTTAATTAATCCGTAATTGACTAATAAACAATTATTTATCTTATTATATATATATATTACTTAATTTTTTATGCTATCTCTATTATGTTTAATTATATTATTAATTTTTTTATGTTACTTTAATTTGTTATTATTTTGTAGTTTAAATTAATTATTATATATAATATGTATATGTTATTATTTTATCTTTTAGGCCCCGATTAATCCTCGCCTAGGCCTAGACGAGTTCAACCAATCGTTCCTCAATCGTTCTTACTAGCACTTAACGCGTTTTTTTCAAATCTATGTATTCATTCATGCAGAAGACAATGTGCACTGACGAAAGAGAGAGTGAGCTGAAGGAAGAAGTGAAGCTGATGTTGCTGAGGCTCTCCCACGAAGACCCACTCCAAGAGTTGAACATAATCGATGCCATACAACGCCTTGGTATTGGGTACCTCTTTGAAGAACAGATTGATGCGGCTCTCAAATGCATTCATGATGCGCATGTTGAATATGATGATCTATATTTCTTTTCCCTTCGTTTCAAATTACTACGTCAAGCCGGATACAACGTCTCATCCGGTGAGAGCAGCTTCAATTTCATCCACTAATACACTACATAAATTAATTAATTAACCTCAACTTATTGTACATAATAATTAATTAACAGATGGTTTCAAGAAGTTCAAAGACGAAGATGGGAAGTTCAAGGAGAGCCTGAGTGGCGACGCCAGGGGTTTGTTGAGCATGTATGAGACGGCGCACCTAGGAATTCCTGAAGAGGCGATCTTGGATGAAGCCATTGCATTTGCGAGAGAGCATCTGAAGTCGTTGGTGGGTCAGGTGAGCGCATCTCTCGCGAAAGACATAGAGCTCGCATTGGAGATTCCCACGCGAAGGGCCATTGTAAGGGTCCGAATGAGACAATACATATCTGTGTACGAGATGGATGAGCAACGGAACGATGTACTTCTGGAGCTCGCAAAGTTGGATTACAATAGACTCCAGCGGTTGCACCAGAAGGAACTCAAGGAGATCTCGCTGTAAGCGATCAAATTTTGTTTATGTATTGTACATATTTGTTTTCTTTTCTTTGTTGGGTGACTAATATGTATAATGCCTCGCTCTATATATAGGTGGTGGAACAAAACTGGACTCATGGAAAAGCTGAGCTTTGCGAGGGACAAACTCGCGGAGTGCTACGCATTTGCCTTGGGAGCATGTCATAAGGCGGAGCATTCCCGAGCAAGAATTATGATGACAAAAACAGAACTTCTACTGACATTGGCGGACGATACCTACGATTCGTATGGAACATTCGAAGAACTAGAACCTTTCAACGACGCGATGCAGAGGTTCGAATTGTTTCATTGTATTCAAAATTGTTTATACTCTCTTAATAAAAAATATAAATCAGTTGAACTAATGTTTCAGATGGGATAGGGAGGCTGCGCTTAAATTACCAGAATACATGAAGGTCCTTATTCTTAAAGTGTTTGACACATTCAGTGAGTTTGAAGAGGAGCTTAGAGAGGAAGGCAACGCCTACAGAGTGGACTATCAAAGGAGAGCTGTATGTTCAATTCTCAGTCGATCTGTTTCATTTGTGTAAATTAACAATCTGAACTATATATATGTGTGTTTCACAGATGAAAGCACTATGTCAGTCCTACTATGACGAGTTTTTATGGAGCCACTACGGATACATTCCAAAGTTGGATGAACACTTAAAAGTCTCTGCTGTAAGTGTTGGCTTTCCAATAATTCACTGCCTTTTCATGGTTGGGATGGGTGACATTGTTACAAAGGAAGCTATGGATTGGGTGATCAACATACCGAAAATCAACGGTGTTGCTGGTATCCTTTGTCGATTCTTGGACGATATGAAGCCAGACAAGGTATATATATCTTCTTAAGAATTTGATCAATTTGATAATCAATCTAAAGGCGTGCGAATGTTTGGATTTTCTAGGTAGAAAAAGAATACATCCCAACGACCATCCAATGCTATGCAATGGAGCATGGCATCACAGAAGAGGAGGCGAAACGGCAGATACGTGAAACGGTAATTGAGCATCAATGGAAGAGGTTGAACGAAGAGCTTCTTAAGCCGGATCCAGAGATTCCTATGGCTCTCCACATGCTGCTTTTCAACCAGACATGTGTGATGGGGCAAATTTACCACGGAATTGATGATGGATACAATAATCCAGAGGACATAAGAAAATATGCCTTAATGATGTACGTTGATCCAGTGCCCATTTAAATTTATTATTATCTATAGTGTTTGTACTATATAGAGTACTTACTTCAAGTTGTGCCAGTTCGGGTGCTTCCTTCTTGTATTGCAAGTGTTGTAATTTTTGTTTTATTTTCTGGATGCTTTAGCCTTTGTATCCTTCAATAACTGAATAATTTTATAAATATATATAAAACTCACATTATTTTTAAAATTAGTTTCAAATGAGACCTTCCTCAAACATCAACCCGACACTGCTTCAATACATGAATTTATTCAGACACCTACGTAATTAATTAGTTGTATAATAGTTAAACTGTCGTTTTATATATGCAAATATAAGTTAGGTAATCACCCTAAGGTTGTAAAATAGTATGCATATAGAAAAACTTCACTTAATAATTAATTATACATTTATACCAATGTGGTCAAGTCCATGCAGAGACAATTAAAGATATTTTTTAAGAAGATAATATTAGATCGTGCAGTTACCATATACTTTTACGCAGTTACCTATCCTCAACTATAAGTCGTCAGGGAACTTAATGTCATATCTGATCAATACCTCTAACCGATTGAGTGAGTGAATGTTTGAACTGACCTCCTTTCAGTCGCCTTGCCACGATGGTGGCAGATGATCTGGTCACAGATGGCCACTGCCCATGAGGAGTATTTCCACTCAACAGAGCTATTTTGACCATAAACTCATAGATCCGCAAATTCTATCTTTCATATCTCTCTAAAGCTAGCTTCAGGCGACCACACACTGTGGAATTCCCGTCACGTAGCTCTCTTTTTTAATAATAGTGTAACATACCCTATAGTTCACTTTATATTTTCAAGAAAATACCTGTCTGTGGTGAATAATATCATTATTTGTGGTAACTCAGCTATGGAGCAAACCAGCAGCGAGTTTGGGCCTTTGAGGTGGTTTCAAAACGGTGGAGAAACTATTTTACCTTGGAAACCTATGGTCCTATGGAAGAGGCCCGACCCTGGGCAGAGACCACCAAGGCAACTAACTACCTAGGGCCCCCACCCAGAAAGGACCCCCAACCCTGCTATACCCATACAATGTAAGCCCATGAAAAAAAATATATATTAAGGTGATTGCATGACTGCTGGACTCTACACTCTTGCATACTCATTTCACATCCCAAGGCCCAGGCCCAACAAAATACACCCCAAGTACCCAAAACCCAACCCATCGATTCCTCTCCCAAGCATTTTTGTTTTTTTTTCACTGGATCATCCCAAGCAATTTTTCTCCAACCATCCCCATTAAAATCTCTAAAACTCCACCCCATTAAAATGTCCTATAAGAGAGAATGATATCAATTTTCCTAAAGACTTTTGCTACTCAAAATGCGAGAAGAATAATTTTTAAGTAATATTTAATTGATTAATTATTTTTTTGCTATTGTACTTTTTTATTTGATTGATCTTAGTATGAATATAATTTCACATGGATATTTATGTGTTTTCTGATGTTGTTACAAGAAATTTTTATTTAAGAGGTTTCAATTTTAATGATTGTACTTCTTTCAAATTTTTTTTAATGATTGTACAATGTTGTATTTGTAATTTATAACATTTGTAAGATAATATTTAAGAACATTTTTCTCTTTAATGTATATAGGGTACCACTCTAAAAGTTTGCCCGGGGCCTATAAAAAAATACAATTTTCAGGGCTGGCCCTAATTAGACAACCAGATATGTTTCATCAAAGACTGGGGTCAACCCATAGCAGGAGCCATGCAAGTTGTGATAGGCGGGGGACCTCCATTTTAGGGGTCTTCAAAAGGTCCAAGGCCTGAAAGCCCAGCCCGGCCCTTTAGGGCGGGCAGGCTTGGGCTTGGTTTTGGGGCCCGGTCTTAGCCCGTAGGTCCATAGGGGCAATCCAATAAATGTGTCACATGTAATTTTATGTAATTTTTATTTGAATTGTGGTTGAATTATACAAATTATTTACATTTATGTAGATGCCAATCTAGTTAGTTACATGTATTATTTAGTTTTTCAAGTACTTAATTCATTTAATATTTTTATTGTTGAAAATTTAATAGATATAAATATTTTTTCAACGCTATACTTAATATTTTTGTGTTATATTAACATTATATACAAATGAACATCTTAAAATTTAAAAATCAAAAGAAATAGTATGTTTAAAATTTGGGCCCGTAGGCCCGAAGCCCAGACCCAGCCCGTTGAAGAACCCTACTGCATTTGCATCGAGGCTTGAGGAGAAGTGGAGCGGGCAGACATCGGAAAAAATGCTCTACCTGGTTGCACTGCACGACTGATCACTATATTTCTCTCTAATTTTTTGGTTTTTATATATGTAATTTTAATCATCAATGTTCTTTTAATCTCCCCTCTTTCGAACAATTGTAACTTCAGATTTTTGTGATATAAAATTTGGGTAGCAATGAATTGCCATTCTCTAAGAAAAATAAAATTTAACCACAGGAAAAACCAATTTTTTTTTAAATTAAAAAGTGAACATTAAAAGAAAAGCAAGTAATAACACAACACAAAGTGCACCATTGCCTCTTCAACCATAGACTATTACAACATTACATATTTCAGAATAATATAGTTCAGATAAATAATTTTAAGAGAATGGTTGATGAGAGACCATATATAAATCAGAGACTGAAACCTCCATCGACAAATATGGTCTGTCCGGTGATATAAGAAGCAGCGGGCATACAGAGAAACGCCACCGCCGACGATATCTCCTCCACCTTTCCGGGGCGGCGGAGAGGGGTTTCGCCGATAATTTTGGTACGGTATTCATCTTTGCCGACCTGAATATGATCACATTGAGGATAAGCAGATGAGCTATAGGGACTCATGTAGAAATAATAGAGCTTATCTCTTACACACATCCACCCACACCCATGCCCAGCATGGTGCAGGTCGCTGATATATACTCAGTCATTCTTACAGGAAATTCTACGGTCCCTATGTTTTTTTAACCTAACATATATATACAAGTAGCGTAGTATAAATTTGGTTAAAAATATACAAAAACCTATTAATTCAATTATTTCTAGTGTATATACTTCATAAGATACGTATTTCAGAAACAAATTAAAATATTATGTTCACATCTGTTTTGATTTTTTTTAAATATATAATTTTCTAGTGAAGTACATTTTTTTTATATAAATTCTTAATGCATTAGAGGCACATATTTTTATGTTTCATAATATTGTATATAATATGGAGTCTTTTCGGTCAAAAGCGCGTATTCTTGGTGGAGGAGCGGGCAAGCCGAAAACGCTATCGCTTACAACAAGTTTTATCAAACTTGGAGACCAAAGATTCTGGCAAAGGTCTAGGTCTTTTTGTGGCTCATGTACCGGGAGCGTGTGGTTACAAAGGTGTACCGATCCCGATGGACGCCCGAGGCGGCAACAGAGTGTGCTCTATGTTTGGCGGCCCCGAAGACGGTCACACACTTGTTCTGCATATGCCTGGTGGTTAGGGACTTCTGGGCCCAGGTGGGAAGGCTGACGGGGTTGCGCGCGACATTCGACTCCTTGGACGAGCTATGGGTGGCGGGGAAGGAACTCAAGCGAGCTAAAGATAATAGCCTTGCGGAAGGAACTCAAGCGAGCTAAAGATAATAGCCTTGCCGCGGTTATTTCTCAATCTATTGTCCCTGCAGGGGCATGAACAATTTGGCGGACTCGAAACGAGAAGGTCTTCAACGAGGCGCGGGTGTATCAAGAGAACATGTGGGACATGTTCCGCACGTGCTTAAGGGATTGGGGACAGTGTATAGTCAAGGCCAAGGAAGTCCATCTGGATGAGGGGGGTCTGCGGATTGTGGGATGAATGGCCGGTATGGTGCGTCGTCTCACCGGTTAGATAGCTCTTCTACCCCGAGGTGACGGCGTACCCTCTTTAGGCCTTAGTTTTCCTGATATGTCTTTACTTTCCTTGTTTGTTATATCTATTCTCCCTCCTTTCAAAATTTGTAATTCGAGTTCAGCAATGAAATCGGGTAGCAAACATCTACCTTTTTTTTTATAAAAAAAATATGGAGTATATACTACTTTAATCGATTTCATATACTCATCAATGACATGGTGTATGAGAATGGGGTTGCAAATCAAATCGAATGTTTCAACGCCCTAAATAAATATATACCTTGGAAAAAATTGAAATACATGTCAGGGGACTATAGAAGTGACCGCAAGAATGATTTTCCACAACATTTTCTTATACATACACTAGGATGTTACACACAGTCTTTATTTACAATCACACGTGCAGTTATGTTATCCCCAATGAGTATATATTTCGTTAGACAATGCATGTGATGTTTTATTTTTTCTATAAATTGATACATATAATCCACAAAAATATATATGAAGATTCATGCTTCATTATAAAAAACACATGTACATTTTAAAAAAAATCCAAAATATTTGGAAACTGCACCCGAGGTTAATACAAATGACTCTCTAATGTTTCAATCCATATATAATAGGTATATATACATTGAAAGTGCTCGTGGACCCCTTCAATATAAACATTGAAAGTGTTGACAGGATGGAGCATTCCCTTATATTTGAATAGTCCATTTACATTACTTTTATTGAACTTCACTTTTCATTTTCCATTGAAATAATAAGATTTTTTTAATTTTAATTTTTGTATTAAATAATGCATTCAATTAGTTGGAATAAATAATTTAATTTTTTTTTTAAAATAAATTTTTTATTTCGATATACAAAGAATTTACATGGGAATTACAAAAATGATTGTATAGACCCGGAGATGACCCGAGTCCGACCTGATAAAATGCATAAATACCCGGACCAAAGGGCCCGACAATCAAAATGGGTAGGGTCTGGGTCCACCCTGACTTGATCCTATGGACTCGAGACTTGATTGATCCAACCCAAATACTATGTGATTTTTTTTATGATCCAACCTAACACTCATTATTCAACCCAACATTTATAACTAAATAATGAATAATCATTTAAAATTTTAAGCATTTAAATACTTTTACAACGTTTTGACTTCACGTAAATGCAGAATAATCCAAACCATATTTCAAATGTTATCTCATAAAACATTAAAAATTAAAATAATGAAGAACTATTTATAATACATTGGACTCTATATTTATTCAAACTCATAATATAAAAATAGAAATGAAAAAAATTCAACTAAACCAAATAGTTCTTTCACTAAACCAAGACCCTCCTTATATGCTTATCCTTCTCTCATTTCCCTTTCTCAAACCCTTTATTTTCTTCCCCCAAAAATGAAGGCAAGAGAGAAAAAAAATGAAGCCGCCATAAGAAGTTCCTTGACTTCTCCAAGTCCAACCTCTCCTGGTCTGACCTAGGCATGCTAGTGGATTGACCAAACCTGACCCGAGACCCGATATAGATCCGACCCGAAGGACTCGACAATCAAACAGGTCCGGTTCGAGAGCACCCAACCTGACCCGGACCCGACCAGTTGACATGCCTACTCTATGTAACATTATTTTCAAATAAAACTTATTATATACCCGATCCAGATTAATAGAAAATTAATGTCGAGGATTTTACCTCCTTTGCGAACACTGTCTCCACAAACCCTGGGGCAACGCAGTTGACACGAATGTTGTCTTTGGCCCACTCAAAAGCCAAATTCTTCGCTATTTGGTTTAGCGCTCCTAAGTAAACAAAATGATTAACCAGAAATAATTAAGCGATCAGAGCATGTATGTGCGAACGGATTATTAACATATAAATGACAAATTTTTCTCACATTTAATTAAACTTGTCAATTATCTAAAAGATATTTGTATTTGGTTCAAATCTAAAAATCGATTATGTATTTGCTTCGAATGTCTGACAATGATCACAGTTTAAAGCCATGATTACATCTTTTAATCATGGTTGTAAATAGTGATCTATGAGGGTGTGATCGTTTATATCATATTTTTTAATCACGGTTTTGAAGAGTGTTCATAACTGAGCAATTATCACAGTTGTTGAATAAACCATGATCATTGTAGAGGAAATAATCACGCTTTTTATAATGAACTGTGATATTTAATAAATAAAAGATCACAGTTTAGATTAGAATTATGATCTTTATAATATTTAAGATCATATTTTATAAATAATCCGTGCTCTTTTAAGATCACACATTATAAGCAATGAGCGATCTTTACA
Organism: Acorus calamus; assembly: GCA_030737845.1. Taxonomy (NCBI): domain Eukaryota; kingdom Viridiplantae; phylum Streptophyta; class Magnoliopsida; order Acorales; family Acoraceae; genus Acorus; species Acorus calamus. Next base: position 850,901 of record CM060863.1, on the reverse strand, counting down.
TTATAAAAAATCACAGTTCATTGAACCTTATCCAATTTCATATTTTGATTTTACTTGCTCTTACAATTCAATTCACACAACAAAAGGAACTTCTCATTAAAAATAACTTTCATTCCTCTCAAATGGATCAAACTTCATACAACCGTTTTCTTCACATACAACTGTTTTATATAACTATCACAGTTTTTTTAAAAACATGATTAAAAACCAGTGATCAATGTAAAAAATTATAGTAGTGATTGTGGATATGGATATTAATTAGAGTTTTATACGTACATACATATATCTGAGACATAATATCCATATTTATTATCATGCATGATTAAAGCACGATTAAAAGTCTTTTTTATCAAGGTTTAACCCGTGATCAATATAAAAATTATAGTAGATATGATTAATCATAATTATGAAAATTTAACTAGTCATTGTATTTTCTATAAATTATCTTTGAAAGAGAAGATAAGATTTGGAATCTCGATTTTAATTTCTCTCTCTTGAATTTATCACTTAATCATTTAAATTAGCGTCTATATTTATATGTTTCAATTATCCAATAAAATTTCTATCTGATTAGAATCTGAAAATTAACATCTATATCCATCTGATTTAGGAATAGGACATGGATATTGTCTCCAACATGTATCTAATTCGTTAATATACTTACCTTTAGTGCTTGCATAGAGACACACGGAGGGCATGGCGACAACACTAGCAGCGGAGGAGATGAACACTATGTTGCCTTTTCGAGACTGCCTCATGAACGGATAAGCGAGTTGGCTAAAGTGGAACCCTGATTCAAAGTTTGTGGCCATGATTAGAGAGTATTCCGCGGCAGAGATATCTTCAGCCGGGCGAATCATAGCGGTTCCGACATTGTTTACCTAAAAGTAGATAATTGATAATGATTAGTCCACAATGAACCCATGTATTAGTTAAATAGTGTTGATCCATGATAAATTAATTAGGACCCTAGATGAATCTTTAAAAAAAAATGGATACAAATAAAAATATGTAAAAAATCAAAAATAAAAAATAGAACAAAATAAGAAAAATAGAACACGATCCAATAATAAACCTATATTCTTTATAATTCAAATAACAAATAAAATAATATTCTAATTAAAAATAAATAAATATTGATCACGTCAATGATCCATGATAATTTTTATCTCAAATTAAAAAAGTATATAATGTTTTCTTACATTTTATATAAAAAATAAGATGTATATTTTTCATGTTTTCTGTTCGACAGACTCAATGTCGAGATGAACATCACATGTCGACATGTAAACTGTCAAATTGTTTAAAAGCAGTTGACAGGATGACGAATAAATGTTTTAAACATATGTTGACAGAGTGATCATTGAATGTTGTAAATAATGGTCGACGGTGTGACTGTCGAATGGATTGGTGGGATTAGTGTTTTCAAACTAAAACTATATACGACTTTTTTTGTTTTTTTGATTGGTGGGCTTAGTAAACTGTATGGTGGGGATAGACGTGCCCTTTTGAATAGATTATTTATATTTACGGTCCTCACATAAGCACAACAACTTAATGTTATATTACCATCACATCAATTGGTCTTAAACAATTTTGAAATTTTGAGACTTACAAGGATGTCAAGCTTTCCGTCAAAGGTTGCAGAAACCCTCATCATCAACCTCTCGCGCTCCGTGCGGGATGTCACGTCGCACACCGAGGCGGTGACCGAGTGGCCGAGAGCCTTCCACCGCTGCAAAGACTCGTTGAGTTCAGTCTCGTCCCGGTCGCACGTGTGCACCGACGCGCCGAGTCCGACCAGTTCCTCGACTATGGCGTGCCTGTATAATAAGGATAACCTATTACTCTTCTCTTAAAATGAATCCAAAAACCAACAACACAAATTAATCAGAATAAGGAGAGAATAAGTGACCCAATGCCTCTAGCTCCACCAGTAACAAGAGCGGTCATTCCACTAAGGGACCATTTGTTGTTATCCCCTTTGAAGATTGATGATGTGTTTCCCTCAGCCATTTTTTTTATATAAAATTTTTCAATCACAAACAGCTGAATCCACTGAGAATACAGAGGTGTGTTATGGGTATAGCTTCATTTTATATGGAGAACTGTGTAAATTTTAATAATACAATTAAATTGCATGTGGGTTGAGTGAGAAGAAACTGGTTGTTGGTACTTTTCTTTGTATTAGGCGCAACAAGAGATTTTGTAAATTTATGAAATATATGTCCACGTTGGCCACGCATACTATGTTTTGTTTTATTTTATTTATTTATTTAATGACAAGGAAAGTGAGGTAGTTCTAGACTAGAAGGAGAATTCCTCATTTTTAATTATATAGTTCAAATAAGTAGCATTGTAAGAGAAAACTTGTCTTAATTAACATGTCTAGCAATTAACAAAGGACCGAGAGTGGTGAAAGATTCCAATCAATCACAATTTTTTAAAAGTTAATGAGAATGAATGTCGAGCTTACCTTTGGACGATGAAATTATCTCTTACAATCAAATTTTCATATTAATACATATTTTGAAGATGAGATTTCCGTCAATCGATGGATAACATGTGTCCATCAAAAATTGAACATCGATCATAGATTGAATCCATTGATGAAAATATCATCCGGACACATATGGTAGGCAGTGATATGACAATTTCCTGGCCATGGTTGGAGATTGGATTACAATACATGAACAAAGTTGTTTTCTGTTTTTGGGTACCCAGATTCACTCAAACAGTCAAACTGTGATGTGGATTTTAAATGTCGTGGGAAGCCCCAAACAAGTAAGAATCAATTGAAAATCTCAGCAATAATTGGAAGATCTAGAAGTACTAACATGTTATATTATTTTGACAGATTGTCTTTATTTAAACATATGAATTCCATGTTATCTTTATCAAATATTTCCACGTTGGCCATGCATGGAACTCCCTCTCCTCTTTTTCCTTGGCTGTTGAGCTGAGTACATTGCAATGATTTTAATTAAGTCGTTTAAATAAACTTGATTCTTATAAATTTCACCTTATGCATGCACTTTTTTAAAAAACACATTTTTGTACTAAAATTTGTAACAATTTTTTTTAATTACACTTATTTTTGTGAAGGAATTTGAAAACATGTCTGCGCTTTTACTTTTTTTAATAAGTAAAATAATGTTCAAACGCGTTTTCAAATGCTATCATAATTTAGTGATTCATGAATACAAACCCAATCAATTAAGACATATTGTTTTACACGTGTATTGTTGTGTCACACGTGTATTAGATCTTGTATATAAAAGGTTTTAGTTCATCTCTAATAAAATTAGATCTCATTATTCTATTCTTCTCAAATCTAACAGATTCAATATCAAAATGTAATAAGATAAACAAATATCATTGTGGTGGTTGTAGATTTAATTTTTTTTTCACCATAACTCTTTAAAGTTTCCCTTCTATGTAAGTGGTTCGTTTTTAAATTAAATCAATGCAAGTTTAGAAAAATGTATTTTAATTGATTGGGTTTGTCGAGTCAGATTCATGAATCATTCAATTAAAGTAGTGTCAGAAAACATGTTTGGAAGGTGAAAGCGCAAACATGTTTTCAAACGCTTTCACAAAAGCAAGTTTAATTTAAAAATTAATAAAAATTTTAGATAAAATGTATGCTTTTTAAAAAGAGAAAAATCTATACAACCTCTGTAAACTGTCTGAAATTCATAACCCCCTAACTTTTCTTAAAATCCATATAACCCCTCAAAACAATTATGCAAATCCAAATACCCTCCTGATTTAAATTTTGATTGATAGATGAAGAATGTACTACGAATATATATTCTGTTTGGTTAACCTTGACTAAAAATGTAGTATACCAAAAATATTCAGACAATATATATGGGGATATTTGGATATTTCCCTTTGAAAAGATGAGGAAAGTAAATTTCACATGAATCGAGTTTATTTAAATTATTTTATTTAAAATCATCACAATCTAGTCATCTCCACCAAGGCGAAGAATAAAAAAGAGATGATAGAGAATTTTTTGCAATGTGAATAGGAAGAGATTTGAAGATTTCTATCTCTTGGCCCTTGATTCGGAACGAAACGCATGATTTCTTACTTTAAATTGATGTGACGCCTATATCATGATTTTTCATGATGCATGACAAACTCATGATCTGTTTTTGGGATAATTAATTAAATGTACCATTAAATGTTTCCATATTCAAATTTAGCTGGCTAATTAAATTAGCTATAAATAGCTGACTAATGAGAAGGGAACTACACAACATTATTATCTCTCACTCATCTGAATTACTCACGTACACTAAAATGGCTGCCATGGCTTCCATCCTCCAACACCATAGTAAAGACAAGGTTGTGGTCAGGAAATCCCCAGATTTTGCACCAAGTTATTTTGGTGATTTTTTCATCAACTTCACCAATGTAAGCTTTCATCCTCCAATTCAAATAATTTGTTTTGTTAGTTAAGATATTTAAGCAGCGTTTGATGTTCATTCAAATATGCTCTGTCTAATCCATGCATGTATATTATTTGTTCATGCAGAAGACAATGTGCACTGACGAAAGAGAGAGTGAGCTGAAGGAAGAAGTGAAGCAGATGTTGCTGAGGCTCTCCCACGAAGACCCACTCCAAGAGTTGAACATAATCGATGCCATACAACGCCTTGGTATTGGGTACCTCTTTGAAGAACAGATTGATGCGGCTCTCTTAGGTATGAAATTGGGTAGCACTAAGGTATGAAATTGGATTTTGGATTTTGGGATTTTCTAAATTTTGAGTAGCACTTAGGTATGAAATTGGGTGCTTTGGATAGGGTAATTTGGGCTAGGAAGCAGTGGTATAGAGTATCTTTGTAGAGTGGAATTTGGTGGGGGAAGTGGAGATTCTCTCTCTCAACTAAAGGGGTTTCTCTCTTCAAATAGTGGTTGTGGGGCTTGATGTGTGATTGTTGGTGATTTCTAAGTGGTTGCTCATGCCTTTTCAAAAGTTTTGGTCCCCCTATTTGTAGTAAGAGTGGTGCAAGGGTTCAGGTAGGCGCCCACTTGTTCATTTCAGCCATCGGGCATTTGGCGGTTGGATCTAGCAAACCGTCAATCATCATTGGCCACTTGATGTCCCATCTCTGACAAGCGATGAAATTATGCGATTTTCAGGATCGAGCTGGCAAAGAGTGGTTTTCATGCTTGTGGCAGACTGCCGACAGAGGCAGACGGCTAGAATGGGGTACCCGCAAGGGTTTTGGGCCAAGTTTTTGAGGATACAGGCCAAAGGTCTCCACCGGTTTGTTGAACATAGCCGTCGGGTTCACTACAAGAAAAATGGGCTTCTGCGACATATTCTTTTATTTCGGTTAAAAAAAGCGTCACAATTGCAATTATTTTTCTTTTATTTCGGTTAAAAAAAGCGTCACAATTGCAATTATTTGCGGTCACAAATCTAATCCGCCAATAATATTTCCTTTTGTTGTAGTGTAGAAAGTCTTCATAATAAATAATTATTTGCAAAGGGAAAGTCCACTTGAAATGTCAGATAACAAAAATTCATAAGCAAGCAAGTTCTCAGTAAAATTATATTTACAATCAAACTCCAAAAAGGTTGGTATCACATAAAGAAGTTTTGTCATTTAGACTGCATAATTTGATATTCAAGCTACATAACCACAGGTTAAAATTTCATTTCACAAACTGAAAAATAACTTATTATAAATTTATCATGTAGATTATAATTACATGTGCCATTGTGCCCCCACATATCTTCAGCTGTAACATGAGCATCTTCCGACAGACCAAAGCATGGCAGAAGAGTCACATTTACATTCTGAGTTTTACATGCGGCAATAGCAAAAGTAACAGGAGGATTATCTTTTGCAGTCCTGCATTTCCCCGATCGCATGCAAAAAAAAAAAAAAGAAATTTAATATTCCATGGTACATGCATAAAGCAATGAATAAAATAGCCGTAATCATAAAATCAAAGAAAAAGTCAACATAAGAAAATTGTTCATGCTTCCAAGTTGTGAATGTGAGTAGTTTTTAGTTTTTGATGAAATAGCTCTGGCACGGATTTTCTCAATGTAATCAACATGGATGAGGCATGGTTACATTGCTGGGTTTCGAGGATCATGAAAATTGACCTAAGGGAAATCTGCTAACCAACCATCATAATAGAGCAATCAAGAGTTGACGACTTGCTTGTGATGTAGAAGCACGCCAGACACTCCATCTTCTCCTCTGCAAAAGATAAAGGCAATTTTTTCCCGTTAATCCCAAGAGTTAGGGCGCCTTTAGATACACTAACTAAAGATTCAGTCTGTCACACTAAAATGAACGGCTCATTGAAATGTTCTCCTGATTGGTGGGATGTTCCTCCTATTGAATTCTATCGAAACAAAAAATGACATGGATAAAATAATTGGTCACATGATGAAGCAAGTTAGAGCCGAATCAAAAGAAATTGCACACAATAAACACTTACCGCCCATGTAAATAGCAAGCTGACTTTTGCTCTTTCCTTCCCAGTATTCACTAACCGCGGGGATTTGGAACCATTCAATACAACAATAAGCATAAATCAAACAGGATAGTAAATGCAAAGCTCTCTCAAGTTCGTAGTTTAACTTATATAAGCCTATATTTATTCAACAAAAAAGTTGATCAATCACAATGAATCCAAGATCTATCATAGAATAAGAATAATAGTACAGCCATTATTATGTGTCATCATTATCACACCATGGAAGAGGAAGCAAGTTACATGTACATACAGTGTAAACAAACACAGAAGTAGGAAGACTGCTCTCCCGATAGTTATGAGGTATAAATGGTGATATTTGGCGACATGAAATTTTGAGCTCAGGGTCTGGTTCACCTAGAAGACAAGACAAGTTTTCAAACATCAAACATGGTGCAACGAAGAAGTTAAAAAATTATGTGACAAAGGAAAAGCTAGTAGAGGATTGGAAAATCAGTGGATACCGTCATAAATGGTCCATGCCCGTGGAAAGAGAGCATGATATGTAGAATGCTGTCCACTTAAATTCCAATCCCATGAAGATATGCCCTGATCTCCAAGTTTCCTAAAATACAAAAGAAACATATTGTAGGTGCAACATATCAAGAAGTTTGCAATTCTACTAGCTGAAGATATGCACATCAGTTGAACCAAGGAATTATAATTGAAAAACAAAACTTTTCCTCGGGTGATGGTACAAGAAAAGGTAGAACTGCTTGTACCACACTCATGAAATTCTCTTTCTTTTTATCTAAATAAATATAAATTGACATCTGTTGTGTGTTCGCGCATGTGTGTGGGTGGTATTTATTGGGGTGTGTAGGGGAAGGAGGGGAAGATGGCTGGGTTAGGGGAGATAAAAATTTTGCTGACATATCAAAGCATCCACTTTCTATTGACCTCTTTTAGGGAGAAAAACAAATGTTCCAGACTTCATCTATCAGTCAATCACACCCAACCATGTGGTAGTGCGGTCAACAGAAACTAAAATCATCACTTCTTGAATTCTTTTAACTAAGATTCGAAAGAAACTAGTTTAGTGAATGAAATCTCCAAAACCCTTCAGTCAGCCCGTACAAAGAAGGTATATCATCAGCTTATCAAACATGATACTCTATAACAAAGAAAACAAAATTAAAAACAGACATTCTAGATAGGACAAAATGTAAAAGAAGTTTTCAAGTTTCACGGTTTACTGTAGCTCTTCACGCTGACCAGGTGCCAATACTGATGAGAAGTTTTTGTTTCCCCCATCCCTAGATATGAAAATCTGCAGTATCCAATATGGTTCAGAACATCCGGTTATATGTAAAAAAAAGAGAGAGAATCAATTTAATGGCATTTTGCACTGAATCATGATAATCAGCAAGCTGAAGATATGCACATCAGTATAACAATTTAACAACAGAAATCTGCCAAACAAACCCAAACTGCCAGATTACAATTACATAAAAATTCAAATGCATCCTTCCATTTGCAGATAGACCAGCGGAGTTAATTGAAGATAAATAAGTTTCATTTTTAAAGAAACATTTAGCAGCCAAAAGAAATTTTATTTTTAAAAAATTCTCGTTTTACACAAATTGAGGTTCATGTTATCACTTTTTTTTACCAGGTATAAGCTTTTGCGGTGACATCTTTTGGTCACTCTAATATTGGCATCAGTATACTGGCTATTTCCTGAAAACATGTTTCTAAATGTTCTTGCTCAAAATATGTAAAAAAATCATAAAAAAATTCTCTTAGGATACTCTGATATTCACAGCCATGTCATGATCCTTAGTTCTGTGATCTGATCAAATGAAATGAAGACGTAACACAAATGCCAGAGGCAAAGGATAGAACAGCCCAGATCAAAGCATAATGTATACACATCACATCAATATGATAGATAAAAAATCATATTTATTTAGGAAAAAATCATGCGTAACAAAGAGCAAAGATTTACAGAAAATTGATTCGCCATGATCGGAGACCCTTCACATAAACTATGAATAATTTGCCAGTGCCTGAATTCACCTCTGAAACCTCTTGAGATGCTACCACCCCTGTCCACATAAAATTTAAATCAAACTGATGGATAAGAGAAGCTTACCACGAAATTATAAAAAGAAACAAATAAATAGCAGCCTACCCCATCCCACCAAGTGGCACCCCTTGGGAAGCTGAGGGCTTACAATTCTCTCTAGTGAAAGGATCAATGGGAGCTTTCTGTATACAGACAACAATGTTAACACATATATTACAAGTGAAAAAAGTAATAACTAAATATTCAGATCTGAAACACTAAAGTTGTCAAAAACTTCTTGAGAATTAAACGTGCAGAAGTATGCTATTACCCTCCCATGAGAAGCCTCTTCTCTAACATAGGACCATAGTCGAACACCAAGACGCATCTGATTTCAAATATCCAACAAACAGTCAAAAGTGACCACCAACAACAATAATGAATCAACACATATATTTATTGCCAAATGTAGGACGTACACATTGTCTTGGATAAATATATGAATCTTCTAAGACTAGAATGCAATACCATCTTAATTGCCTCCCTGAATGTTACATTGAATTCTTTTAATCTATTAGCATGGCTGTTTAGTCTCCTTCTCCATGCCTGTTGTGGTGGAGCAGCATCATCAAAATCAAGCTGCAGACATATTCTCACCAAGTATTAGAGCAGATATTTACATCATCTAGGGTAACAATACAACCCCACCCAATACATCCAATATACTGGTACTATTTAAAAAAAAAAACGTTTACCAAAATAAATCATAAAAAAAAAAGTGAAACATATGCAAACCGTCAGATTTTTTTATTTTTATTTTTTTTATATATAATATAGGATTTACAAAACTGACAAAAAAAAATTTAATCACTCCAAAGGGTAGATAGGAAAGCCACCCAATATGAGAAACCCAAACTGTCAGAATACAATTACAAGTTATAAAAAAATAAATAAAACATTTTTTTTTAAAAATTCCACCCATATACCTGTACTTCTGTTCTTTTCTGAAACTTGAATGTAATTATATCATCTACTAATTGTCATTTAATTTCTTAGTTGAACCAATTATTGCTTTGGGCAAGGTTTTGGGAGGTAGCCACTAACCACCATTCTCTATGGGTGCAATGGATGAGGAAAAAATATCTCAAATCTAAGAATATATGGTCAATCAGTATCAAATCATCCCAATCTTGGGTATGGAATCGATTATTAAAGGCCCGAAGATGGATTAAACCAGATGTAAGTTATGTCATATTCGAAGGTAAAAGTATTTCTTTATGGTTCGATCCATGGCTACAAGGAAAGTGTCTCCATGAACATTTCAATGAATCAGTACTCTTAAATTGGGGCACTCCTGATCAAGCTACAGGTAGTGCTCTAATCCGAGATGGTAAATGGGTCAAACCTCTTCGATGGCCGATTGAATTTGAAGGAATCTGGGAGAAAATCTCAATGTTAGATGTGGGTGGCCTTGGTGAAGATGTTATTGTCTGGACAGGGCACAAATCTGGTAGCATCTCCTCTTCCTCGGCCTGGAATCACCTGAGACCATCTTACCCAAGTCTCGATTGGTGTAAGACAATATGGCAAACTTCTCAGCCTCCTCAATATAGCTTCTTCTGTTGGCAAGCCGCATTGAACAAACTTCCTTCTTTGGACCGATTGCTTAGCAAAGGGCTAGTTACAGAGTCTCGATGCTCTCTCTGTCGAGTAGAACAAGAAACCATCTCCCACCTCTTTATTCACTGTTCTTACTCTGCTTTTGTTTGGAATGCCATTTGCAAGGCCTTGGGTTTCAGATTTGTTAGATCAAGTAATCTCCAAGCACATATGATGCAAATTTCAAAGCAGGGTATTTCTAAAGTTGAAAGGAAGGTCCTTCATTTTATCATTGCAAAGACCATGTGGGCAATCTGGATTGAGAGGAATTCCAGGGTGTTTCGCTCTCAATCAATCCACAAACAGTGGTTAGTTCGTAAGGTGCTTGAGGAAGGTCGTTTCCTGTTCAGAAATAAGACTCTGGAGGCTCCAATAACTCCCTTAACAACCAAAATGTCGACCATCTTTGGTATGCATTTCATAGAGAAGAGCACTTCCATTCAAGAGGTTCGATGGCTACTCCCCTCTCTTGGCTGGTTGAAAGCAAACTCAGATGGGTCTGTCTCTGATGATCGTTTTGGCTATGGGGCATTGATTCGAGATCATCACGGGGACTGTTTTGAGGCTTTATCAGCAAGAACAAGAGCCTCCTCAATCAATTTGCTTGAGCTTAAAGGGGTGGCTGCTGGTATAAAGCTAAGTATAGCGCATGGGGCCACTGAGGTATGGAGCGAGAGTGACTCTATAACAGCCATTGCATGGTCACAAGGGAGGGGATCAATCCCATGGTATTCTTTCAGAGTTCTACGGGAACTCCATAATCTAGTGGGTCAATTGCAACTTTGGAAAATCTCACATGTATTTAGAGAGGGTAACAGTGCTGCAGATTACCTTGCAGCAGCACAGTCTGAAATTGGTGTCACACGGATTCGCCCAGAGCAGTTCAACGATGAATTTCTTGAGCACTTATCGGAAGACAAAGTGGGTAAAGTCCAGCTGAGAAGAAGTTAATCAGTAACACACCAAGTTTGTAATGGCGATCTCTAGTCTTTAATTTGTATTTTGGTATAGGCATTGAAAAGCCTACTTCTCCTTTCATATTCTCTGTAATATTCTCTGTAATCCTTCCTTCTTTGTACATTTTCTTCCTTTTTTCAATATAATCAATTACCCAGCAAAAAAAAAAAAATTTTTATTGCTTTTAAAAAAACATCCACACCAAGACATAAACAACCCAAATAAAACATATGAAGAGTACACTCACCACAAAACATGATATAATTGAACTTCAAAAACTATAAAACATTATATGCTGATAAAGCATTGCAAATCATGAACAATATAAAAGAAGAACATCAGAAAAAAAGAAGTGAAATCATGAGATCAGAAGAGTCTTACCAGTTGAAGCGTAGCCCTGCTGACGTACTCATCAGGTGGCCATGAATGCTTCCTTGAATAAAACAAGTGTCCACTAACCATCTTCCACTATTATACACCAATCAGTGAAACCTAAAACGACAAAAGAGACTCAAAAAGCCTATTTTTCACCGATTGAACTCCAACAACCAAAAGTTCATTCTTTTGATCAACGAATCCGATCTAATCGACTTCCCGTGTCACTCCAAGTACCATCAAAATCGCGAAAAACCAAATCAAACCGTAAATGCTGTTCGATCAGATCAAAAGTCCTTCAAAGAAACAAAAAAGCTTCAATGGAGACAATAACAAATTGATGAGTGAAGATCAACAATCGATAACGAGTTCATGATCAACTATCGATAATACATGAGTTAAAGAGTTAAACAAGACTACATCAATACTGAGTTAATGAGTTCTTTATAAGGCAGATAAACACTCCAATAAGAGAGATACGAAGTCATAATCTTAATAATAGAGGTTTATTCTTCAACAACACAGTCTTAGATAAGTAACCGCCCGCTCCTCAAAGGGCGGTTACCTCCCCTCTTTAAGGGAAATAGAGAACATTTTTCGATGCTCGGTAAATATGAAACCCATTTTTGTTTTGGGTCTGTCTATCCCCACCATGCAGTTTAGTAAGCCCACCAGTCAAAAAATAAAAAAAATCGTATATAGTTTTAATTTGAAAAGTACTAATCCCATTGATCCATTCGACAGTCACACTGTCGACCATTATTTAAAACATTCGACGGTCACTCTGTCAACCTATATTTAAAACATTTGACATTCATTATGTCAACTGCTTTTGAATCATTCGAGAGGTTACATGTCGACATTCGATGTCCACATCGACATTGGGTCTATCGAACGAAAAACATGAAATAATTTTTATATAAAATGTAAGAAAACATTATATATTTTTTTAATTTGAGATAAAAATTCTTTTTTTTCCTCGTGGATATAAATATTGGCCACATCAATAATCCACTATTTTAGTAACATATTATTATGCTTCCTATAACAGAATGATATGACTAATTCAAATTGTAACAGCTGGACCCCCTAATTTAGTTTTGACTCTTTCTCTTAATTATGAGATTTATGTAACAATATAGTGTTAAAGATTGATATTATAAAACGGGACTGGATCCTCTACTTGTTTTTCCTTTTAAAACCATCTAAATATACTCAATGTAAAGTGTAGGTTTTACACTTTGTTCAGAACCATCAGCCCACAAAACCGGAATTGTTGTTGTAACTAGACTTGCGCTACTTGTTTTTTAAATGAGTTGTATGTATGATTAATATATTATGTTATTCAGTGATGGACACTAAGTTATTTAGACATTCTTTTGTTGTAAAATAGATATGTTAGTCGAAAGAGAGTAGAAGAAATAAAATAAACATGTAATCATGCGAAAATAGACATATGTGGTTCAATATTTATGTCCACAGAGAAAAAAATAAATTTTATCTTAAATTAAAAAAGTATATAATGTTTTCTTTCATTTTATACAAAAAAAATGATGCATATTTTTCATGTTTTTCATTCGACAGACCCAACGTCGAGGTAGACATCGCAGGTCGACATGTAACCTTTGGAATAGTTTAAAGGCAGTTGACAGAATGATGGTCAAATGTTTTAAATATATGTTGAAATAGTAACCATCGAATGTTGTAAATAATGGTTGACAGTGTGACTGTCGAATGGATCAGTGAGATTAGTGCTTTTCAAATTAAAACTATATACGGTTTTTTTTATTTTTTAACTGGTGGGCTTAGTAAACAGCATGATAGACAGACCCTTTTGTTTTTTCTGTATTTATACAGGGAGGGTTTTGTTATTCTGTTTTTGCGTTTCCGTTGTTAATAAAATAATTTCGCTTACGTGGACGGTGGACGTTTCTCTTATTAGAACATTCATAATTTCAATTATTTTTTTGAACTCTACCTATATTTAAATTATTACGAGATTTATTATTATTTTAATATAAATAAAGAATAATTAATTTTTTTTTTTGTTTTGAATTATTTTTGTTAGGAAACGTAAACAATTGAGTAGACATTGGATAGACTTCCGAGCACAATTTATTTAGGAGTTTCAATAAATTGAGAATGAAAATAAACGTTAAACTGATCTTTAAATAAAAAAAATTATATTAATTAATACATAATGATGTGATTTCGATCGGTCGTATATGTCCATCAAATAATTGATAGAGAATCCATTGACGAAAATGTCACGGTAGGCAATGGTGTGACAATTTTCCGGGCATGATTGGAGATTGAATTACAATATGAAAACTGCCCGAAATTCATATGTGAAAACACCTTTGAAAATCGAAATAACTCCATGAAAACACATTTGAAAATCTATATAACCCCTTAAAACTCTTATGTGAATCCAAATAACTCTCTTAGTTAAACTTTCATTGACAGATGAGGAATATTGTGTGAATATTCCATTTGACAAATACTAGTCGAAAACACAGTATTTCAAAAAACTCATACAATATGTTAAAAATTAAATGTGGAAAAACCTTTGCAAATTATTATTTTATCCCTTCGTATAGATTTAAAAAACATTATCCGGATGGATATAATCGTCATTTACAAATGATTTTATGCATTTTAACACATTGTATGATATTTTTGGTATATTTTGTTTTCAGCCACGGTTAACCAAATCGAATATATTTTCGTAGAATTAATATTCTTTATCTGTCAACCAAAATTTTTGAATTTTGTTTATCCCAGAATAGGTTATGTTGTCACTTAAACGAAGTGTTTCACAACACATATTCATTATGGTTCTCAAATAATGTTAGGTCACGTTTGGATGCAGTGATCATTTGTATGTGTTTTCATGTACCTGTAAATTTTACATTGCACGTGCAGGGAAACCATTGTACACTGTTTTCACATGTTTGTCTGTTTTTATGTTGTGTTGTTATTTATACATGTGTTTCTGTTTGCAGCTGTTTGTACTCTCACCTACGTGAAACAGTTTGGACATGTGCCAACTTAAATGACCCATCTATAACACATGATAATTAGAAATCCTGTTACATAAAAGAAGACATAAATGCAGTTACTACATGTCAAATTTAACTTAAAAAACTGTCATACATATCATATGATCACCCCAAACTGAAAGAATGAACGTCTAATATTTTTTTGTCACTTTACTCCCTAGCTAGTACATATATACTATCTGGGAAAAATCTATATAACCCCCTGTAAACAACCTAAAATCCATATAACCCCATGAATTTTCGTAAAATCCATATAACCCTTGAAAACGCATATGTAAATCGAAGAATAGCTATCTGAATTAAATTTTCGTTGATAGATAAGAAATATTCTGTGAATATTTTATTTATTTAACACTCTACAAAAACACAATATAGCAAAAACCCCTTACAATATGTTAAAAATGCGCATTTTTAACGCATTGTAGATGTTTTTTTGGTATATTATGTTTTCAGCTAGGGTTAATCAAACTGAATATTCATAGAATATTTTTCATCAATCAATATAAGTTTAACACATGGGGTTATTTGGGTGTTTTTAAGGGGTTATATGGATTATTTCACTTAGTTTGTAGGGGGGGTTATTTTGATTTTTCAATACTTTTTATATGGAAGTATTTGAATATATACGCACCCATTTATAAAAATATAATATGTCATAATACATAGGATACGACGACAAACTCATGAAACCATGACAAACCAAACCTTAGTACCCCCGTTTGGATACAGAATAAGACTTATTCTTTGGTATATAGTTATTCCGGCATAAGTGAGTATAAATAAGGATAAATTGATTTGTGTTTAGTTGTGTTTTGAATTATTCTCATTGGTAAACGTAAGAATAAATGTTTTGTTGTTTTTGTAAAATGTGAATAAAGTATGAATAAAGATCTATAAAAGGTAAAAAAGTAATATAGTTGATTTAACATGTGATTTATAAGAGGTGGTGATAGTTGATTTGACAGTGGACCCACATATTCTTTGGATTGAATAACTTAGGATAACTTTTATTCTAGGAGTTGATTGAAATCCATATACCACTTTATACCAGTTTATTCTGGCATACTTTATCTGTGTTTATCCGAGCTTTCCAAACACAACAAATTTTTTATCCGAGGTTATCCGGAGTTTATCCGGCATCCAAACATGGGCTTGGGGTTATTAAAACAATGCAAGTACAGAAAAAAAGTATTTTAATTGATTGGATTTCTCGAGTCAAATTCATGAATCATTACATTAAGGTAGTGTTTGAAAACACGTTTGTACATTATCTTATTTTAAAATAAAATAAAAACGTAAACGTGTTTTTAAATGCTCTCACAAAAGTAAGCCTAATTAAAAAATCATTACAGCTTTCAGTACAAAAGATATGTTTTTTAAAAATCGAAGAAAGTGAGTTTCTTAGAAATTGATCAGAGTTTATTTAAACTATTTTATTAAAAAAATCATCGCAATCTAGTCAACTCCACCGAGCCAAAGGAAAAAAGAGAAGAGAGTGAGAGATTGAGGTCCATGCATGGCCGACGTGGATATATATATTTGATACAGGTAACATGGAATTCATATGTTTAAGGTATTATTTGAAAACGTGTTTGGAAAGCTTTTAGATTTTCAGTAAGTTTCTTTTCCTACACTCGTTATTAAACAGAAAAACTAGTGACAAAAGCTGTAGACATATTTATGTGAAAAGATATTCAAAACCTGAGTTTTCAAGAAACAGTGGAAAGAAAGCTTGCTGTAAAATTAATTTTAAACACGGCTTTTATATAAAATCAGTTTTGCAATGAGATGCTTAAGTTGACACTACAGTGGGATTCAGTCATACATATCATATGATCACCCCAAACTGAGAGAATAAAATCAATAAAAATACATCTAATTTTTTTGGGTCCGTCTATCCCCACCATGCTGTTTACTAAGCCCACCAGTAAAAAAACAAAAAAAACCGTATATAGTTTTAATTTGAAAAGTACTAATCCCACCGATCCATTCGACAGTCACACTGTCGAACATTATTTACAACCTTCGATGGTCACTATGTCAACCTATATTTAAAACATTTAACCATCATTCTGTCAAATGCCTTTAAACTATTCGAAATGTTACATGTCGACTTGCGATGTCCACCTCGACACTTGGTCTGTCGAATGGAAAACATATGTAATCTAACATATTGCGTTACACGTGTATTTTTTTGTTACACGTGTATTAGATCTTGCATATAAAATGTTTTAGTTCCTTTCTAATAAAATTAAGTCTCATTATTCTTTTCTTATCAAAATCTCATTGTGGTGGTTGTAGATTTTTTTTTGTACCATAACTCTTTAAAGTTTCCCTTCTATTAAGTGGACATTTTTAAATTAAATCAATGCGAGTTTAGAAAAATGTAAGTTTTCATCCTCCAATTCAAATAATTTGTTTTGTTACTTATTGTCCTCACGCAACTAGTACAATAATGCTACATTATCATCACATTTATTGGTTGGTCTCAAACAATTTTGAAAGTTTAAGACTTACAAGAATGTCGAGTTTCCCATCAAAGGTTGTGCAAACCCTCTCCATCAACCTCTCGCGCTCCGCGCGGGATGTCACTTCGCACACCGAGGCGGTGACCGGGTAGCCAAGATTCTTCCACCGCTGCAAAGACTCGTCGAGCTCGGTCTTGTTCCGGTCACACGTGTGCACTGACGCGCCGAGTCGAATCAGTTCTTCTACTATGGCGTGCCTGTATTATAAGAATGATAACATATTACACTTCTCTCCAAATGAATCCAAGACCAATAACACAAATCAGAATAAGGAGAGAATAAGTGACCCGATGCCTCTAGCTCCACCAGTAACAAGAGCGGTCATTCCATTAAGGGACCATTTGTTGTTATCCCCTTTGAAGATTGATGTGTTTCCCTCAGCCATTTTTTTTTTAATAAAAAATAAATTCTCAATCACAAACACCTGAATTAATCCACTGAGAATGCAGAGATATGTTGTGGGTATATATAGCTTTTTTTGATATGGAAACATGTGTAAATTGTATACAATAAAATTGTGGGTTGAGTGGGGAGAAACCGGTTATTGTTACTTTTCTTGTGAATTTATGAATCACTACTACAAAAAAGTCAAAGATCACGGTACTAAAGATCACGGTTCGCGTTAAATGTATATATTTCTTGTCGGTGTAGGCAACGCATACTTTTTTTATATTTTTTTTATATTTATATTTTTTTATGCACGAGGAGAGTGAGGCAATTCTACACTTGTTTGATATATAAAATGATTGTTCTTCTCATGAATCATGTTCAAATAAATTTCATTGACGAAGAAAACTTGTCTGTCGTGTCTAGTAATAAACACAGGAGTGAGATGGTGGGGAATTACAAACGCAATTTATTTAGGTGTTTCAGTAAACTGAGAATGAAAATAAACGTTAAACTAATCTTTGGATAAAAAAATTATATTAATTAATACATAATGATGTGATTTCTATCGGTCGTATATGTCCATCAAATAATTGATAGGGAATCCGATCCATTGATGAAAATGTCATGGTAGGCAACGGTGTGACAATTTTCCGGGCATGAATGGATATTGAATTACAATACGTGAAAACACCTTTGAAAATCGAAATAACCCCATGAAAACACATTTAAAAATCTATATAACCCCCGAAAACACTTATGTGAATCCAAATAACTCTTTTAGTTAAACTTTCGTTGACAGATGATGAATATTATGCAAATATTCCATTTGACAAATACTAGTCGAAAACACAGTATTCCATAAAACTCATACAATATGTTAAATTAAATGTGGAAAAACCTCTGCAAATGATTATTTTACCCCTTTGTATAGATTTAAAAAACGTTAATCGGATGGATATAATCGTCATTTATAAATGATTTTCTGCATTTTAACACATTGTAGGGTATTTTTGGTATATTTTGTTTTCAGCTATGGTTAACCAAACAGAATATATTTTCGTAGAATTAATATTCTTTATTTGTCAACCAAGATTTTTGAATTTTGTTTATCCCAGAATAGGTTACGTTGTCACTTAAACGGAGTGTTTCACAGCACATATTCATTATGGTTCTCAAATAATGTTAGGTCACGTTTGGATGCAGTGATCATTTGTACGTGTTTTCATGCACATGCAAATTTTACATTACACGTGCAGGGAAACCATTGTACACTGTTTTCACATGTTTGTCTGTTTTTATGATGTGTTGTTATTTATATATGTGTTTCTGTTTGCAGCTGTTTGTACTCTCATCTACGTGAAACAGTTTGGACATGTGCCAACTTAAATGACTCATCTATAACACATGATAGTTATAAATTTTGTTACATAAAAGAAGACATAAATCCAGTTACTACATGTCAAATTTAACTTAAAATTCCGTCATACATATCATATGATCATCCCAAACTGAAAGAATGAACGTCTAATATTTCTCTGTCACTTTACTCCCTAGCTAGTACATATATACTGTTTGGGAAAAATCTATATAACCCCCCTGTAAACAACCCAAAATCCATATAACCCCATGAATTTTCGTGAAATCCATATAACCCCTGAAAACGCATATGTAAATCGAAGAATAGCCATTTGAGTTAAATTTTCGTTGACAGATAAGAAATATCATGTGAATATTTTATTTATTTAACACTGGACGAAAACACAATATAGCAAAAACCTACTACAATATGTTAAAAATGTGAAAAATCCTATACAAATGATGATTTTACCCCTCCAGATATGGTCTTATAATCTATTCAGAGTAATCTTCATTTATTTAGGGTTTTTAGCATTTTTAACGCATTGTAGATGTTCACAGAATATTCACAGAATATTTTTCATCTGTCGATATAAGTTTAACACATGGGGTTATTTGAGTGTTTTCAAGGGGTTATATGGATTAGTTCAGTTAGTTTGCAGGGGGGGTGGTTATTTTGATTTTTCAATACTTTTTATATGGAAGTATTTGAATATATACGCACCCATTTATAAAAATATAATATGTCATATTACATAGGATTAAAATAAGATGATACGAGACGACAAACTCATGAAACCATGA
Organism: Acorus calamus; assembly: GCA_030737845.1. Taxonomy (NCBI): domain Eukaryota; kingdom Viridiplantae; phylum Streptophyta; class Magnoliopsida; order Acorales; family Acoraceae; genus Acorus; species Acorus calamus. Next base: position 831,249 of record CM060863.1, on the reverse strand, counting down.
CAAACCAAACCTTAGGGGTTATTAAAACAATGCAAGTTCAGAAAAAAGTATTTTAATTGATTGGATTTCTGGAGTCAAATTCATGAATCATTACATTAAGATAGTGTTTGAAAACTCATTTGGACATTATCTTATTTTAAAATAAAATAAAAACGCAAACGTGTTTTTCAATGCCCTCACAAAAGCAAGCCTAATTAAAAAATCATTACAGCTTTCAGTACAAAAGATATGTTTTTTTTTAAATTGAAGAAAGTGAGTTTCTTAGAAATTGATCAAGTTTATTTAAACTATTTTATTAAAAAAATAGATTCAATATCAAAATGTAATCTAACATATTGTGTTATTTAAACCTTTTATACATAATACACGTGTAACACAATAATACAAGACATATTGTGTTACACGTGTATTGTTGTATTGCACGTGTATTAGATCTTGTATATAAAAGGTTTTAATCCCTCTATAATAAAATTAGATCTCATTATTCTCTTATTCTCAAATCTAACAGATTCAATATCAAAATGTAATAAGATAGACAAATCTCATTGTGGTGGTTGTAGATTTAATTTTTTTTTTTGTACCATAACTCTTTAAAGTTTCCCTTCTATGTAAGTGGTTCGTTTTTAAATTAAATCAATGCAAGTTTAGAAAGATGTATTTCAATTGATTGGGTTTGTCGAGTTAGATTCATGAATCATTCAATTAAAGTAGTGTCAGAAAACATGTTTGAAAGGTGAAAGCGCAAACATGTTTTCAAACACTTTCACAAAAGCAAGTTTAATTTAAAAATTAATAAAACTTTCACATAAAAGATATGCTTTTTGAAAAGGGAAAAATCTATACAACCCCCGTAAACTGTCTGAAATTCATAACCCCCTAACTTTTCTTAAAATCCATATAACCCCTAAAAACAATTATGCAAATCCAAATACCCTCCTGATTTATATTTTGGTTGATAGATGAAGAATGTTCTACGAATATATATTATGTTTGGTTAACCCTGACTAAAAACGTAGTATACCAAAAATATTCAGACAGTATATATGGGGATATTTAGATATTTCCCTTTGAAAAGATGAAGAAAGTAAATTTCCTAGTAATCGAGTTTATTTAAATTATTTTATTTAAAATCATCACAATCCAGTCATCTCCACCAAGCCGAAGAAAAAAAAAGAGATGTGACGCCTATATCATGATTTTTCATAATGCATGAGATGACAAACTCATGATCTGTTTTTGGGATAATTAATTAAATGTACCATTAAATGTTTCCATATTCAAATTTAGCTGGCTAATTAAATTAGCTATAAATAGCTGACTAATGATACACAACATTATTATCTCTCACTCATCTGAATTACTCACGTACACTAAAATGGCTGCCATGGCTTCCATCCTCCAACACCATAGTAAAGACAAGGTTGTGGTCAGGAAATCCCCAGATTTTGCACCAAGCTATTTTGGTGATTTTTTCATCAACTTCACCAATGTAAGCTTTCATCCTCCAATTCAAATAATTTGTTTTGTTAGTTAAGATATTTAAGCAGCGTTTGATGTTCATTCAAATATGCTCTGTGTAATCCATGCATGTATATTATTTGTTCATGCAGAAGACTGCGTGCACCGACGAAAGGGAGAGTGAGCTGAAGGAAGAACTGAAGCAGATGTTGCTGAGGCTCTCCTACGAAGACCCACTACAAGAGTTGAACATAATCGATGCGATACAACGGCTTGGTATTGGGTACCACTTCGAAGAACAGATTGATGCGGCTCTCAAACGCATTCATGATTCGCATATCGAATATGATAATCTATATTTCTTATCCCTTCGTTTCAAATTACTACGTCAAGCCGGATACAACGTCTCATCCGGTGAGAGCAGCTTCAATTTCATTCACTAATACATTACATAAATTAATTAACCTCACCTTATTGTACATAATAATTAATTAACAGATGGTTTCAAGAAGTTCAAAGACGAAGATGGGAAGTTCAAGGAGAGCCTGAGTGGCGACGCCAGGGGTTTGTTGAGCATGTATGAGACGGCGCACCTAGGAATTCCTGGAGAGGCGATCCTGGATGAAGCCATTGCTTTTGCGAGAGGGCATCTAAAGTCGTTGGTGGGTCAGGTAAGTGCATCTCTTGCAAAAGAAATAGAGCTGGCATTGGAGATTCCCACGCGAAGGGCCATGGTCAGGGTCCGAATGAGGCAATACATCTCCGTGTACGAGATGGATGAGCAACGGAACGATGTGCTTCTTGAGCTCGCAAAGTTGGATTACAATAGACTCCAACGGTTGCACCAGAAGGATCTCAAGGAAATCTCGCTGTAAGCGATCGAATTTTGTTTATGTATTGTGTGTATATATATATATATATATATAGACTCGTGATTACGTGCGGTTTACGGTCGGTGCGGATTCGATTACGGGCCGTCGATCACGGGGTCCATCGCATCGGACGGTCGGGTGCGATTCACTTCGACCGTCGGATGCGATGGACCCGTGATCGACGGTCCGTAGTCGAATCCGCACCGTGCGGACGACCGCACGCTATCACTCGACTATATATATATATATATATATATATATATATATATATATATATAGGTGGTGGAAGAAAACTGGACTCACGGAAAAGCTGAGCTTTGCGAGAGACAAAGTCGTGGAGTGCTACACATGGGCCTTGGGAGGTTGTCATAAGGCGGAGCATTCCCGAACAAGGGTTTGGATGTCCAAAACAGAACTTCTAATGACATTGGCGGACGATACCTACGATTCGTATGGATCATTCGAAGAACTAGAACCATTCAACGATGCGATACAGAGGTTCGAATTGTTTCATTCAAAATTCACACTAATGTTTAATTATACTCTATTAATGGAAAATAAAAATCAGTTGAACTAATGTTTCAGATGGGATAGGGAGGCTGCGCATAAATTACCGGAATACATGAAGGTTTTTGTTCTTAAAATGTTTGACACATTCAGTGAGTATGAAGAGGAGCTTAGAGAGGAAGGCAACGCCTACAGAGTGGACTATCAAAGGAGAGCTGTATGTTCAATTCTCAGTCTGCTTCATTATATTTGTGTAAATTAAAAATCTGAACTATATATATATGTGAGTTTCACAGATGAAAGCACTTTGTCAGTCCTACTATGACGAGTTTTTATGGAGCCACTACGGATACATTCCGAAGTTGGATGAACACTTGAAAGTCTCTGCTGTAAGTGTCGGCTATCCAATAATTCACTGTCTTTTCATGGTTGGGATGGGCGACATCGTTACAAAGGAAGCTTTGGATTGGGTGATCCATGTACCGAAAATCAATGGTGTTGCTGGTATTCTTTGTCGATTATTGGACGATATGAAGCCAGACAAGGTATATATATATTCTAAAAGAATTTGATCATTTTGATGATCCAAACTGATATAAGTCAATCATATCGCGAAAGTGATAGCATGCACCTGTACCAATCTGGATCACCAAATTGATCATGTTTTTTTTTTTCTTTTCGCATTTGATAATTATCTAAAGGCGTCGGAGTGTTTGGATTTTCTAGGTAGAAAAAGAATACATCCCAACGACTATCCAATGTTATGCAATGGAGCATGGAATCACGGAAGAGGAGGCGAAACAGCAGGTACGTGAAACGTTAATTGAGCATCAATGGAAGAGGTTGAACGAAGAGCTTCTTAAGCCGGATCCAGGGATTCCTATGGCTCTCCACATGCTGCTTTTCAACCAGGCATGTGTGATGGCGCAGATTTACAATGAAACTGATGATGGATACAATAATCCAGAGGACATAAAAAAATATGCCTTAATGATGTACGTTGATCCAGTGCCCATTTAAGTGCATCTTATTACTCTCTATAGTGTTTGTCCTATATATAATACATCTAGTTGTGCCATTTCGGGTGGTTCAATTCCTTCTTCTATTGCAACCGTTGTAATCTTTGTTTCTTTTCCGGATGCTTTGGCCATTGTATCAGTATAATAAAAAATAATAAAAAATTAAATTTGATCGTGTTTTTAATCATTCTCTTTGGAAAAACAAATTAATGAAGTTTTACAATTTGGCCGGTCATGGATAAGTTAGTGGATAAAATGTGTATAACGATTTATAAAATATGAAAAAGTGATTTATATAGAAACGTATCGCGATCATTGTCACACCAATTGATGTCTTGTACCCATGTTGCCTAAGTAGGCAAATGAATGCAGACCATGAGTGACACAATATTCATCATTGATTTGTTGAAGGAATAGGTTGATATAGGATCCATTCACTGGCAATATTGTTCCACGTGACCGCGGCCCATGACCCGATTAACCAAGCTCGAATCGGCCTGCTAGCCCATTCATATCCAACGACCAACATGTTTCAAGTCGTAATCTAAGATTAGAAGTTGGATTATGGACTATCAATGATTGATTTCCTAAATCCCAACAACGTATATCGGATTTAGAACTATCACTAATTGATTTTTCAAATCCCAACAATATATATATATATATTCGATTTGGAATAATCAATGACAGATTCTCCAAATCCCTCAAATATATATATCAAATCCCCCTAATTCATGGATCTCCCCTCCCATCCATTCGATCAAGGGAGGATCCACCATTGATCAAGGGGGGGCGCACTTCATTTGCATCGAGGTTTGAGGAGAAGTGGAGCGGGCAGACATCGGATAAAATGCTTTACCCGGTTGCACTGCATGATTGATCACAATAATTCTCTCTAATTTTTTGGTTTTTATATATGTACTTTTAATCATCAAAGTTCTTCTAATCTCCCCTCTTTCGAACAATTGTAACTTCAGATTTTTCTGATATAAAATTGGGAAAATTTTTAAATTAATTTTAATTATATAATTAATGTTAAAAATAACATTTTCCAAAATTTATTTGTAAAAGTAGCCGTCTACCCTTTTTTTTTTTACTATTTGAAAGTATTTAATGTAGCAATAATGGTGTTCTCTAAGCATGAATTGTCGTTCTCTAAGAAAAATAAAATTTAACCACAGGAAAAACCATTTTTTTTTAAATTAAAAAGAGAACATTAAAAGAAAAGCCAGTAATAACACAACACAAATTGCAACATTGCCTCTTCAACCAAAGACTATTACAACATTACATATTTCAGAATAATATAGTTCAAATAAATAATTTTAAGAGAATGGCTGATGAGAGACCATGTATAGATCAGAGACTAAAACCTCCATCGACAAATATGGTCTGCCAGGTGATATAAGAAGTGGCGGGCATACAGAGAAACGCCACCGCCGACGATATCTCCTCCGCCTTTCCAGGGCGGCGGAGAGGAGTTTCGCCAATAATTTTGGTATGATATTCATCTTTGCCGACCTGGATAAGACCACATTGAGGACAAGCAGATGAGCTATAGGGACTCATGTAGAAATAGCATAGCTTATCTCTTACACACACCCACCCACACCCATGCCCGGCATGGGTGCAGGTCGCTGATATATACTCAATCATTCTTACAATAAATTCTACAATCCCCATGTTTTTTTTAACGTAATATATATATACAAGTAGCTTAATATACATTTGGTTAAAAAAATACAAAAAACCATGAATTCAATTCACTCGAGTGTATATACTTCATAAGATACCTATTTTAGAAACAAATGAAAAATATTACATTTGACTCTGTTTCGATTTTTTTTTAAAATATATAATTTGCTAGTGAAGTACATTTGTTATATAAATTCTTATGCATTAAAAGTTTGCTCTTTCGCTACGAACATATATGTCGTAGGTAAAGGGGTGCATATTTTGCTACGGAATTTTACATAGTAGTCATGGAGTGCATATTTTGCTATGAATTTCCATTTCGCAGCTAAACGTTATACCATTTGCTACGCGATAGAAGTTCGTAGATAAAATTAACACTATTCCCTACAAATAAAATTTTAGCAGGCACAAGTCACTTTTAGATACGAAATCTGATTTCGCAGCTAAAACTTCGTATCTAATAATCAAATTTGTTGTAGTGACCTTTTATAAATTATTGCCCACATTTTATATACATTTTATCAACAATTTTTTCATAATCAATAAAAAAAAACCAGCTCTATCCTTTCAAAAATTGTTTATGTTTGAGAATGTATATATGCGAAAGATATGTGTATAATATGATAGATGTGAGTATGTGACATAAATAGATTTGTTAAGCAATTCTACCCCCCTCACAATAGTTATCGAGACTTATATTAACTTATTCAGACATAACTATTAGGGTTTATTTTTGCAAAATACTTTTGCCTATTCCCCATTAACCTTGGGTTATTCCATATCCACACAGGGTTAAGGTAAAAATTTGATATAAGCGTTTATCTTTTCAAGGATACGTGTTACTTTTAGATTTTTTTTAGTTTTTATTTGTCAAGGAATATGTGGTATTTATATTTTAGGTCACCCCTTAAAATTATGTTATTCCATCGAACCTATTCCATTGATATATAATTATTCACATTTTATTCATAACTTATTATTCGATAATAATGTTATTTTTTATTACATTCCCGAATGAGAATAACTAAACACAAAATCAGGGGGACAGATTCATTACTTTTCTCTAATGATGTCAAGATTGTTTGGGTCCACACGTGAAGAATCAATTAGTATCTTGCTTTTGCTATCATTTTGTAATCTTTCTTGCAATGATATGATTTCATTTTGATCAACAATTTGATCAATTAAATTTTGGGTGAATGAACTCCTTATTTAATACCTTTGAAAAAGCCCATCTATCAATGCCACGATTGTCAAATTTTCAGATCTTCACGTATGCTTGTTTTTAATAATAATAATATATACTCTATAGTTCACTTTATATTTTCAAGAAGATACTTATTTGTGGTGAATATTATCATAAATTTATTTGTGGCTACTCAGCTATGGAGCAAACTGGCAGCAAGTTTGCGTATCCGATGTGGTTTCCAAACGGTGGAGGAACTATAGGAGGCAGAGAATGATGGGGATTGGGGATAGGGATCGCGCCACCTCAAATGAATTGATCGATCGGACGAAGAAGGATATATAAGCGGATGCTCGCCACCTTCAACGGATCAACCACGATTAAACGTAAATAGGATAAGAGAATGGTTCTCGCCACCTTCAACTCCTACAAGAAGAAGGATAAGAGATAAGTTTATACTAGAGAGTTCACTCTTAGGCTTACTTTGAAGATATAATTTCAATTTAAATTGACTTGACTTATATTTCATTCAAATCTTACAAGCTTATATAGGCAAAGGAATGAGACAGGTATCATAACTAGGTAACAAGCTCTAGGTTGACTTGCACTCTTTAAATGTCATTAAACAAAAAGAAACTCATTCCAAAACTTTGGAACTAGGTATTAAACTTACATAATTTTCACTACAACTTATAAGATTTAGAAAAAATAAAATATAATTTAAAGAGAATGTGTTATGTTCCAAGGCTTGAAACATAATTTACAAAATATCCTCTTTCAAGATAAAGTTAATGACTCATTTAACACTTATGAGATAATAAAAGCTGCTTCTAGAGAATCTTGGATGGACCATATTCTTGGGCTTGTTTAACTAAGTGTAGGGTTGAAATGGTCAAACCATGAGTTGGAATTGTTGGACATGTTTTGAGCTCCATTTTTTTCCATAAAAATGGTCATTTGATAGATGCATTTGACCCATCAAAAATTGAGTAGAATGCTCCTGCATCAGAGAAGGCGACGTCGAGAAATAGAGACAAAAGTTGGGAGGCAAGATTAGTTGGTTTTTGGTTGTAGCTGGAATTTGGGTGACATGGTTAACTCAAAACTCGATCATATTTCATCAATGATTTTACTTTGAGAACCTATGGAAGACAACAAAAGGTTTCATCAAAGAGTGGGGTGGGCACATAGCAAGCTACAGGCGAGTCGTGATAGGTGGGGTCTCCATTCACATGGAGGTTTGAGGAGGAGTGCATCGGGGAAGACATTGGGTAAAATGCTCTCCTACCCGGTTGCACTGTTCGATTGATCACTGTAAATTTCTCCATTTGTTTAGATTTATGTATTTTTAATTTATATTCTTTTAATCTCTCTCCTTTTGAACTATTGTAACTTTGGTTCTCGACTTCTCGTGATATAAAACTAGGGTACCAATTGGTCCACCGTTCTCTAAAAAAAATTTTAAATACATGAAAAAGCAATTATTTTTTTTTAGAATTTTTTCTTAATTAAAAACAGAGCATTAAAACAAATGCAAGTATTAACACCACACAAAGCACAACATTGCCTTTTTTCTCTGGTCAAATCATTCTTATCACCAGGAGACAAGATTCGAATACAGATCCCTTCACAAGGAGAAGATACCTCTACCATCCTTATTTATTTCAACCGCAGACTATTACAACATTACTTATTGCAAAATAATTTTATTAAGAGAATGATTGACCAGCGACCATAAATCACAGACTCAAACCTCCATCGACAAATATAGTCTGTCCGGTGATATAAGAAGCGGCGGACATACAGAGGAACGCCACCGTTGACGATATCTCCTCCGTCTTTCCAGTGCGACGGAGAGGGGTTTTCCCGATAATTCCAGCACGGTATTCATTGGCGACCTGAATAAGATCACATTGAGGATAAGCATTTCTCTTAGACACACCCACCCCCATATGGGGGGTGCAAGGTGCTGATACACTCAGCCTGAGTTTTACAATCCCCATGTTTTCCTAACCTAATGTATACTAGACTACGTTGGTATATATATTTGGTTAAAAATATACAAAAACCCACAAATTAAATTTATTGGACTATATATACTTCACAAGTTACATATTTCCGTAAACAAATGGAAAAAGTTACGTTCAACTTCTTTTGTTTTGATTTTTTTACAATATATATTTTGCTAGTGAAAGTACACTCTTTTTATAAATTCTTTTGAATTAGAGACACATATTTTTAAGTTTTTTTATAATAGAGTATATAGTATGGAGTATATACTACTTTAATCGATTTTATGTACTCGTCAAAGACATGACGTCTAAAAATGGGGCTGTAAATTAAATTGAGTGTATCAACGCCTTAAACAAGAACATACCTCTGAAACAATTGAAATACATGTTGGGAACAACAGAAACAGCAAGAATGATTGTTCATAGTATTCTCTTATATGTACAGAGCGTTGTTACATAGAGTTCTTATTTATACTCATGTGTGCAACTTTATTATCCCCAACGAGGATATGCTTCATTAGACAAAAGCATATGATGTTTCACTTCGTCAATAAATAGATAAAATTATGAAGTTCATGCTTCACTATAAGAAATTAATTTGGAGATATGAAAAAAACAAAATTTTTTTTGAAAACTGCACATGAAGTTATACACATGACTCTGTCTAATGTTATTTTTGTTTTCAATCTATATATATTTGGTATACACAGAAAGTGCTCGTGGACCATCCATTCCCATCAATGAAAACATTGAAAGTGTTGCAGCTCCGTCTGTAGTCTTATATACTATAATAACGCAATATATAATGTTATATCACAGTATATGCAGTACTTCTATCATAGTATATGATACAAAAAATTTATTTTTTCATGTCGAGAGAAAAAAAATATATTATTGTATCTCATTATATATTTCATTTCATATATATATATAACATCGTATATTTCAATGGGAGAGAAGGTTGCAATTGGGGATGAAAATATCATTTCCTTTCCTTGTATTTGGATAGTCCATTTACAATACTTTCATGTAGAACTCCAGTTTTCCTTTTCCATTGAAAGTATAATATTTTTCAATTTTATTTTTTTTTTGCATAAAAAATGCATTCATTGGAATAAATAATTTAATTTTTCAAAACAGTAGATTTTTTTTATTTCGGTACAGGAAGAGTACACATGGGAATTGTAGAAAGGATTGCATAGAGGATCATATTAGACGTAACATTATTTTCAAATAAAACTTATCACAGCTTGATCCACATATAAAATGTTAATGTCACGATACCTCTTTGGAGAGCTCGGTGTCCACAAACCCCGGGGCAACGCAGTTGACACGGACGTTGTCCTTGGCCCACTCAAAAGCCAAATTCTTTGCTATATGGTTTAGCGCACCTAAGTAAAGAAAATGAGTAACCAGAAACAGTTAAGTGATCAGAACATGTCTGCACAAGTAGATTATATATATAATTCTATGACGTACTATCTAAATATATTCATTATTCTGCATGATTAATTACGATTATTAAAATTTAATTAATAATTGTGTTTTTGATATATGATATTTGGAAGAGACAATAATCCTTGAAATCTTGATTTTAATTTTCACATCTCTTTAAATTATCAATTGATCATCTAAATTAGTGTTTATATTTAGATGTGTCAGAAAATTGATTTTTTCTTTGGGTTTTTTATTTTTAAATCCCCACAAACCATCATATTTAGTGATCGATCCTTCACTTCTTTGTATTTGGGTTTTAATCTCCAGATTTAAAGGATAATTATTTTTTAGTCCCTGAGAGGGACTTATCTGTCAATTATTTTGCTTTCTTTTTAGTCCCTGATAGGGACTAAAAATGAATTATCTTTTAAATCTGGGGACTAAAACCCAAATACAAAGAAGTGGGGATCGATCACTAAATATGATGGTTTGTGGGGACTTAAAAATTAAAAAAAAAAAACCTTTTTCTTTTGTATCCGGACAAAATGCGAAAAGATTCAAATATTCAGAATTAACATTAATGTACGTATATCCAAATGATTTAAGATATATAGGATAATATTGTATGAAATCTATCTGATTCATTAATATACTTACTTTTAGTGCTTGCATAGAGACACACGAAGGGCATGGCAACGAAGCTAGAGACGGAGGAGATGAACACTATGTTGCCTTTCCCAGACTGCCTCATTAGAGAATGAGCGAGTTGGCTCAAGTGGAACCCTGATTCAAAGTTTGTGGCCATGATTAAAGAGTATTCCTCGGCACTGATATCTTCGGCCGGGCGCATCATAGCGGTTCCAACATTGTTCACCTAAAAGTAGAACATTGATAATGATTAGTGGACAATTAATGAACCATCTATTGGTTAAATTGGCCGACCTGTGATAAATTAGTTGGGACCCTAGATGAATCCTAAAATGCGACAAATATTTACACGATATTATGTGATTATCATCACATATTAGTTAACCTAATTCTCACAAAACAAATCACAATAAAATAAAAACAAAACAAAAATAAAATTGGATACGAATAAAAATATGTAAAAAATAAAAAATCAAAATTAATATAAAATAAGTGAAATAACACATGATCTAATACACCTATATTATTTGTAATTCAAATAATAAATAAAATAATATTCTAATTCAAAATAAATAAATAAATAATAAATAAAAGAAGAGAATAGAAAGAAATAGATAAATTTCTAAACTCAAAATTAAAAAAAAATAAAATTACATGAAAATAGAAAATAAGATTTTTTTTTTTTTTTTTGGATTTGAACCCTCGATGAGCCATCGGGGTCCTAGGCAACAACCTAGATTGTCTATGGACTAAATATGTGTGTAGGGGTCATTTTCTGAATCTAACGACATTGCACCACGTGTCCACATCATATAACCCGATTAACGAGATCCCACGATCCGAATAACCCAACCATGATCCGCGAGTCCATCCTATCGGTCCACTTGGATCCAACTTCCAGAAGATTCTAAGTCAATGATGGTACCAAAGACCAACAAATATATGATTTGGGGTAATCAATGCAAATCCCACTCTGATCTCAAAATCCCCCAGATCGAGGAATTTTTCCCAATCCGTCTAATCGAGGAGAGATCAATTGTTGATCCTAGGGCACCACCAGCTAACTCAATAAATGGGGAACCAGCTATCCTCTCCATATCGAGGTATTTGAAAAACTCATTTTTCCATAAAACCCGAGATTTCCATTTGAATGACTTGGGTGTCGGAGGACTTTTTGCAGGTCTCCCCCTCCTCATATTTTCAACACTCGAGACCTTTGATCGCCAGCAATGAGTACCAAGCGATTGGACGAGAGCAGAATGGACGAATCTTGCAACCTGAATCAAGTTTATCTATTTTGTCTCTTCCAATGTATTATTTACATTTATTGTTCTCATGTAAGCACAACAATGTTACATTACCATCACATCAGTTGGTCTTAAACAATTTTATAAGTTTGAGACTTACAAGGATGTCGAGCTTTCTATCAAAGGTATCAGAAACCATCTTCATCAACCTCTCGCGCTCCGCTCGGGATGTCACATCGCACACTGATGCGGTGACCGGGTAGCCGAGAGCCTTCCACCGCCGCAAAGACTCGTTGAGATCGGTCTCGTCCCGATCGCACGTGTGCACCGATGCGCCGAGTCCGACCAGTTCCTCTACTATGGCGTGCCTGTATAATAAGAATAACCTATTTACACTTTTCTTCAAATCCAAAACCAATAAAACAAATCGGGATAAGGATAGAATAAGTGACCCAATGCCTCTAGCTCCACCAGTAACAAGAGCGGTCATTCCATCAAGGGACCATTTGTTGTTATCCCCTTTGAAGATTGATGTGTTTCCCTCAGCCATATTTTTTGAAATTTTTTTTCTCATTCACAAACTCCTGAATCCACTGAGAATGCAGATATGTGTTTGTGGGTATATATAGCATCTTATGGAGCACAACATGCATGGGAGATGGGACTGTGTAAATTTATAATACTATAAAATTATGGGTTGAGTGAGAAGAAACGGGTTGTTGTCACTTTTCTTTGTATATATGTCCACGTTGGCCACGCATTAGCCTGTCTATGTTTCATCATCATCATTATTATTATTATTATTATATGAACGAATTGTTTTATGATTTCGGATACCTAGATTCACACAAACTGTCAAACTGTGATGTAGATTTTAAAGGTCATGGAAAGCCCCAAACACTAATCAATCGAAAATCTCAGAAATAATTGGAAGATTTAGAAGTATTAAGATGCGTGTAACATGTTTTATTATTTTGACAGATTAATATATACCCGTTGGCCATGCATGGAACTCTCTCTCTTTTTCTTTGGTTTGGTTGAGCTGAGTAGATTGCGATGATTTTAAATAAGTTATTTAAATAAATTTGATTCTTATAAAATACATTTTTTTATGCACTTTTGAAAAACATATTTTTTGTATTAAAAGCTGTAACAATTTTTTTTAATTAAATTTGTTTTTATAAAGGAATTTGAAAACATGTTTGCGCTTTTATAATTTTAAAAAGTGAAATAATGTTCAAACACGTTTTCAAATGTTATCATAATTTAGTGATTTATGAAACAAACCCAATCAATTAAGACACTATTTTTTTCTAAATTTGATTTAATAAACCTAATGATTTAATTTTAAAATGAGAAAATTATAAAAGAGTTATAGCAAAAAAAAAATTAATATGACCTAGAACATTCACAAAATTATGTATTTTTTTTTAGAGATGATGATTGATATTAGGAATAGTTGAGATAAAAAAAAAGATTCAATTTTTTTTTTAAGATGGACACCTAGGAGTGAGATCTGTACCTCCATGACTATTTTTAAGATATGGAAAGAAGGAAACTTGAGGGTAAATAAAAAAAAAAAGAGTAAAAAATAGTTTTTGTTTTATGTGAAGAGGGGGAGTTAATTAAAAGAAGGGATAATGACACACAATACACGTGAATAATCTAGATGGATAATGGATAATTGTTGTATTTTATTTTATTTTATTTTTTAATTGTGAGCTGTTGCTGTTCAGGGAATTTCATATGTAAACAGGGCCTATGATCCATGAGCCCTGATTAAAATCAACTTATAATTACCTGTTGATATTGATGTTATTTTTTTATCCATATCAGTTTAGATGATTATAAAATTATTCAATTTTTATATTAGTAGACTAAATCATTTTAAAATTGTAAATTGCACATAAAACGAGATATGATGGAAAGATTGTCTAGAGTTTTTCTCCGGGGTTTTAGTTGTCATGGTTCATGAGTTTTGTTACACCTTTCTTCTTATTTTAAACCTATGGAAGTTAAATGGGTGTGTCTATATTCAAATATAATTTGATTTTTTCCAGTTTGGGGTGAACATCTGGTGGGTGTGTGTGTGAAGAGGAAAACTATACAGAAGTATGAAAATTTCACAAAAAGGTACACCTAAAGATGGTTATTAATGACAGAGGAGGAACAAGTCTCCATCATCCCTCTGTATTTAATGACTAACAATGAAGATGAATGACTTCTAAAAGTTAAAAATACCAAAATAAAAAAGACTTCATCTTTCTATGACTAAATTTATGTGATGAATGAATTTTCCTCTCTAAGAAATGCTATAAACCCTCTAAAGCTATGTTAATCCAATTTTGAGGAAGAGCAATTTTTCCTTGTCCTTCACTCATCCTCTCCTTAACACACTCGAAATCTTGAGTAGTCAAGCTTGGGTTCATACCCCACTTCTGACAATCTTAATTTTTTTAGGCTTATGCCAAATTCTCATTAAAAAAAAAAGTTCTTTATGTAGATTTTAGTGACTCAGAGCTTATGGGTGTGTGAGGAGTCCTATGCATTTGATAAAATAAATAAACATATGGATTCATATATGCTTCCTCGACCAATCATCATCAACAAACAATCACTCAAGTTTCTTGAATATCAGTGCATACATTCCCCTAAAACACTCATACAAGAAACCCAGATAAATCTAGAACACAAAGAATTCAATTATTTTTACACACAATTCGTTTGAGGGATTTTTGCATATATACCCCTGTTAAATTTCAATTTCATCAACCCCTGAAAAAACCCACAGTGCAAAAATATCCCTAAAAAACATTGAGTGAGTGCAACCGTACCCCTATACTATACGCCGTGAAGAACTTTGGATTAACCATGGTTAAAAAGTCTAACTCTACATGTACATTGACCTAAATGCCCTTACTAATTTTAAATTTTTTTTGTTTCATAAATACCCCTCTTAAAACCTGTATTTTTAGAATTATCCCTATTATTTCCATCATTACATAAATACCCTTGAAATTTTGATAAATTATGCAAATTTGCCCCTCAATGAGTCATTGTTAAGAACACAGACCGAACCATAATTAGATTTTTAACCCTATCAATACCATGTAAAATGACCAGTTTACCCCTCACTTAAATCAGACACCCTACTCAACCTTACATGAAAAAAAAGAGAAGGTTGAAGGACGAAGACGGAACTAGGGTTCGACCATCCAAACAGAGCAAGGTGAGGGTATTTTGGAAATACATGTGATTACGGTGGTTAATGGAGACTAATCAATCCTCGTGAAAACTAACCTCAAGGGCAAATTTGCACAATGTATTAAAATTTCAGGGTATTTATGTAGTGGTGAAAATAAAAGGGGTAACTATGTAAATATGTATTTTAAGAGGGGTATGTATGCAAAAAAAAATGAAAATAAAACTCACTTTGGATAACCTGAGGGTACAAGGGTCATTTCAACACCTATAATGGAATGAAAACGGAAAATATTAACCAAATCAGATGGAATTTGACTACAGGGGTACGGACACTCACATAGAGTTTTTGAAGGGTATTTTTGTACTGTGAGTTTTTTCAGGCGGTATTTTGACAAAATTAAAATTTAACAAGGGTATATATATATATATGCAAAAATCCCTTCATTTTACGCATCAAATCAGACATTGAGTAAAATAAAAAAAGAGAACAATAAACCCAACAAAAGAGACCAGGCACACCTAAATCACACAATTAAATGATAGCATACTACCTATTTTAAAACAAGCAAATGGACCTAAACAAAATAATGTGTTTCTATATATACAGGAAAGCAAATTTACTCTGCTATGATAAAATGAAATTCTCACGACTCGTATATAAAAAACCAATTGCCTCAGACAAGAGCTTCAAGAAAACAACATCTTATTTATTGGATTCCCTGCAAAAACATAAAGATTGTGAGATTAAGTATATAAAAATTATGATTGGGAAAAAATGAAACATGACACATTCAGTTTCCAGCTCTTCTAGCACATGTGCCAGTATCATATAATAATATCTAAGAGTAATCAATAATATCTCCATAGTAAAAATGGTATGATAATAAAGAACCAAAAGATGATATAACTGAATATCCGTGGATATTTCCCCTAAAACACTCATACAAGCGCGTGTTTGGAAGTCATTGCAAGAAATATGAATGAAACCAAGTGATTATGCAATTTTATAACAGTCCCATACAGTGGCAAAATCGAAGAACATTTGTTTAAACTAAGCATACAGGAAAATGACCTGAAAATATAAAAGCATGCAAAGTACAGATAAATTGAATATTAAATAACACACCTAAGGGCCATCCTCTGATTTAAAAATATCAACTTTCATTTGAACCTGTTACAAATTAACTTTGAAGAGGAACATTAGCTATAAACATGCAGAAGTTTATAGAATCAATATAGGAAAGTATATATTTTAAAACAAACATAATAAATTCCAACGTTTAGCTATATACAAAAAGATGGGAATTCAAATGTCCCTCAAACCATACACTACAAAATGTACATCTAAGAGGGTTGGTGATGTCGCTTACATTACACCAAAAAACCAAAGTTTAGTTATATACCAAAAAGATGGGAATTAGATGTCCCTTAAACTATACACTACAAAATGTACATCTAAGAGGTTTGGTGATGTTGCTTGTATTACACCAAAAAAAATGTACAATAAAAAAGTATTGTGATAAAAGTTCGATCTCGTTGACTGACAAAACAATTAGTCCTTTTGCTCCACAGAACTCATTTTTGGAGCAGCTCAGATCAAAATAATATTCTTTTTTAGCGAAACTTTCGACTTCAAGATCACAAATCTTCCTTTCTTTTTTTGCCAGTGCCAACCTACAAGCAATTCTAAACATGCATGAAGATATTTCATTGGGTTTTAATTGTAGAAAATAAGCATGAAGATTTTCATATTATATATATGCATAAATGTTTCCAGATATAATTATGAATGACTATGCTTGCAGAAATATATTTATGAGGCTTCTCATGAAAGAATCACAGAACAAGATGCATTGGAGTTGTGGATCTCTCAACATCTCATGTATCTCTACACAATGTTCATATTTTTTGAAGTTGTGGACTACAAAGAATGGAGTAATTGAGGGAGACAATATTAAAGCTCCCTGAAATCTTGTAACCTGGAAAGACTTGAATAAATCATAACTGAAGTTTTCATTTTACAGAGAAAGTCAAATCATACTGATAGAGCTATACAAAATTCTATCCTTCTATGCTTTGGTGGAAGAATGTTCTCATTTTATAACTACAAATAAAAATGATATCTATACGGCTAAAGAAAGTAAAAGTAATTTGGTTGACCAAATTTAGTAAATGAAAGATTAAAAGCTGAAATTGAAAAAATATGTGAACACAAGTAAAAGACGGATTGAAGTAATGAGGAGCAAGATATAAATATTGCAAAACTAAGCTTGTACCTGAAAGTCAACCTCCATGATTTCATTGCTGTCAAGCTCCATGCATTGCATTTTAGTAAACCTTCTACTACATCTCCAAAAATAGTACTCTTGTGCTATAGTCACCATCTGTTAATTTCATCCTAACAGCATAACTGCAATGTGATAAAATTAGTATTTAGGTAATGGAACACAATGATTTGAATATTACGTTATAGTAAATGACTTAGTTAGATTGACATACATTAATGGTGTAGAGATGGCCTTGTCATTATCGCAATTAGAGCAATGAAATTTCTTCTGATATGGTTCAACTGTTTTCTTATGACAATACTGGCACCCCATATAATAATATAAAGGTCTTTCAATAAGCGTAATAGAAAACAGACCAGATCCTCAACTTCCAATGTGAGAAACTAAAAATCCTAATATATACTTTGCAAATGATAGATAGATTTATAACTAAATTATGGTTTCTCTCTGTTATGGCAGAACAATAAGCCCAGCAATCACTTCATGGGATAGATGGTTTGAAGGCCCTCAAGATGAACAAAGGTAAAGATGCTGGATACCATGACAATCTCCTAAATACAAACAATTCAGAAACAGTTGATGTTTTGGATGACAAAAACTCACACTTTGTCATTGCTTTAGATTGTATCCAGAAACTAATTTTCAAAATTGTAGACGAACAAGTGCTCCCATTATGCACAAGTTGCAAATATATGGTTTTCCCCCTCTTCAATTGACAATCTTGTAATGTATCTTGATTCAATCAAAGAATAAAAATCCATTTACAGAAAACAAACACTTGGAAAAAAAATCAATCAAGCAAGCTTTTTTTTTAACCTTCTTCAGGTTGTTGCCTTACCGGTGAGACTCTGAGCAATCCAGCCCATATTCAATAAGTTATCAATTCAAAACAATAAATAATGAACATAAAAAATAAAACCCAATTTACAAAAAAAAAAAACAAAAGAAAATGTGCAAATGTTTAATCAATAATATCTTTATAGTAAAGTAGTAAACATGGTATGAAAATAAAGAACCAAAAGATGAACATAACGTATCAAAAAAAAAATTACATGAAAAAAAAGGGAAAATAAAAAACAGGAAAAACAATATAAAAATATAAATTGGGGAAAACAGATAAAAGAATAAAAAAAAACCAAATTTTTTTTTGGAAAAAATAAAAAATAGGAATTAAAAAATAAAAAATTAAACAAAAAAATTTCAAAAATTAAAAACCAATAAATAAATAAATAAACACCCAAAATCGGATTTAAAAATAAAAACATGGAAAAGAGATAAGAACGAATATTTAAAAAAATCAGAAATTAAAAACCATTAAAAAATCCTGAAAATTAAGCAATAAAATCAGAAAGTAAAAACCAAACTAAAAAATCAGAAAATTAAAAGCAAAAAAAATAAAAAAATTAAATAATTTTCGAAAATTATAAACAGAAAATAAAAACAAAAATCACAAAAATATCCGAAAATTAAGCAAAACAAATTCAAAATGTAAAAACCAAATAAAAAAATCTGAAAATTAAGAAAAAGACTATTAAAAAATATAAATAAAAAATCAAACACAAAATCGGACCATTTGTGGTGAAATCAAAGAGAGCCTGATAAGAAAGGATCTACATCTGCACGAAAATGAACAATAAACCCAATATAGAGACCAGATAAGAGAAGGGAACAATGCAAAAAAAAATTCAGATATTAAAAACCAAAACAAAATCTAAAATTAAAAAAAAAATCGAAGCATTTTGTGATGAAATCAAAAGAGTCATCTGCATCTGCATGAGATGTACAATAAACCCAACAAAGAGACGAGATAAGAAGAGGGAACAATACAAAACCAAATTTCAAAATTTAAAAACAAAATATATATATATATATATATAAAATTAAAGGGGGAATTGTTCAAATACCCTTGATTGAGGATCTAATTTTTTTTCTACCCCTGTACTTTTTTTTATTTTTTATTTACCCCTGAAATCTAGTCTTTTTTTTTCCCCTTACCTATGCCACCTCAAATACTTAAACCACCCTCATCAGTAAATTAGTATTACATTATGTAATTAGTCGTTACATTTCTGTAATTAGTTATTATATTTCTGTAATTTACATGTCCTTAGTTTAGTTCTATGTATTATATTACATATTTATTCTGTAAATGATGGTTTTTGTAATTTCTATTGTAATTGTTATAATAATAATATCAAATTTTATATTTCTATTATGTAAATAGGAGATTATATTATTGGGCATCACATTGGTAGTTTTTGTTGTAATTGTTATGTAAATGTTAGTTTTCGTAATTATTAAGTACATGAATCAAGAAGTAATTTTACTAAAATATTACAATTGTTCATAAATTTTCAGTTCGAATTCATGCTATTACTAATTTTGTTGATATTGCTAAATGAAAATTTATTTAGGTGTTTGATTGTTATATTTTTTATATAGTTTGGAAAGTCTATTCTTTGTTATGAAGTATATTGAATGTGTAGTTCAATAGTTTTGTTTCATTTTACCTAAGAGGACAATTAATCATGAAGAGCTGCAGAGAATGTTATAATTCAAACAATTAATGTATCTATTTTAATGAAACTTTGAGATTGTATTTATAACAATTTTGTGTACATTGAATGCATTTACAGATGATGATATAATGACATTGAGAATGTATATATGACTATTTTGTGTATAAACATCTTTGCGTACTTTAATATTTTTTGTAGATAACTATTAAATATATGTAACTGTGTGTATAATTTTTGTATGTATCACATTATATTTCTGTATTTCTGTAACTATGTCTGTAAGGGATAGTTCGGGTATTATGAAAATTCAGGAATAAAAAAAAATAGAACCAGATTTCAGAGGTAAATAAAAAATAAATAAATAATCTAGGGGTAAAAAAGAAATTTGACTCTTAGTCAAGGGGTATTTGAACAATTCCCCCAAAATTAAATGCCCAAAGTGGGAGCATCCTGTGGTGAAATCAAAGAGAGCGTGATAAGGTGCGTTTGACAACTGCTCAGAAGTACTTCTCAGCGACTTCTCCTTCTGCAGAAACAGAAGTGATTGCGATTGGGAACTCAGTAACTATCATTTCTCCTTCTGTAGAAGGAGAAAATCTCCTATTTCCAGAAGGAGAAAATAACTCTTTTTGTCAAAGGAGTTTTTTCACTTCTGCATAAGTTAAAAAAAAAGCTAATATATACCCTTATGAGATTTTACAAATTCCCAAAGAACATTTTGCCCATATTTGGATAGAATTAAGTTATTTTAAGATTTATGACTATTCCAATATCTATATCTATACTACTTATAAAAGTACTGATTTTGAAAAAACATTCATTTGACAGTTTTAGTCTTATCGAATTCTGAAATTTCATCCCTATCCTAAATGAAATTAATTCACCGATTTATCCCATTATGGAAGCACATTTTCATCTCACTTCTTCCGCTTCTTCGTCTCTCTTATAATGGCCACATTCATCGTTCTGCCTTCCATTTCTCTCTGAACAGATGCTATCACGCTTCTTCTATCTTCCCATTCAAATGATAAGTTACTTTAAAAGGCATCTCATTATTAATTATTTATATATAAAAAAAAACAAATAAGCGTCTCATCATCTTCCCAAATCATTCAGCATTCTTTGTTTTTTTTTCCCATCTTTTCATCTCCAAACGGAACCCCCCTCCAACCAAATATCCAAACAGAGAGGGGGTGGCGGCGTCTGTCCTCGTCGTGGCGATCGGCGTCGGTATCTGCGCATTCACCGATGCGTGCGTCAACATCATGGCTCTCATATGCGCATCCTCGCCCTGTTCTGCTTCACCCTCGTGGTCTCATCGATCTCACACGGTTCATCGGTATTTAGACTTCGATACTTATAGGTGATGATTTGGTGTGTTTGTTGGATATGTTTAGGAAGTATGATTCCATTGTTGGTTGAAATATAATGATTCCCTTATTTATGTCAATAAAGTTTATTGAATCTCACATGAGAATTGTTTGATGTTGATCCATTCTTTTTTTTTTCCCGTAACTACTGAGAGATCTATTTTTGTAGAGTTTTAAATTCCTATGTCTTATTATTAGTGTTTAATTTTTTGATGCATTTTTTAGATTGTCATGATCCGTTTGAAATCGTTGGTTTAATGAATATAAGATCATCTTTATAGGGTGAATGCTTAGCGAAAAAAAATTGAATTATTTAATATGTAGCCTGCGATCTATTTTTGTTTTTCTCTTACCAACTTCCTTTTTTTTATGTGTTATATGGAGGTAGCGCTCAATGGATTTTGATGATCCAGGTAAGGAATTAAAAGATGGGTTTTTGTTATTGAGATTCATTATTCCCTTTTTGTGTTAGTTGTTTAGCCTGTTTATAGGTACATGAGTGGGATGTGGCTACTATTGAAGAACCATTTTGAATTTGAGAGACATACATTTTGCCTTTTTTTTGTTGAATGGGTCATATATAACAGCATTTTAATTGTCTCTAAGAGACTTGTAATCTGTTATGATTTTACTTAGTCTAGATTTGTTATAGACTTGAATTTGACATATTTTTTCAGAATTCTATTTCTACTTATATAGATTTGTTATGATCTTACTTAGTCTATTTGTTTAAATATGTCATTATCCAATATTTAATGACATATTGTTATAGATTTAGGCGAAGAAACTTTTTATAAAAAACTACAAAATTTCTTTTCTTTTTTCTAATATATTTTTGGTTTTCACTTGTAGATCCACATGTCCACAAATGTTGCACATTACAATATCTGAAATTTCGAATAGAGCCATTATTATTCATTAGACATGACGATGTCTTTAAAGTATTACAAAATATTTTCTTGTATTTTTGTTATATATAATAATTTTGGATTGATTAGACAAGCAGAGTTGGTGATTAATGACTTGGCTGAGTTTAGTTTAATAAAGGGTTTCATAATATACTCGTGTATGATTTGTTGAATCATGTTGTTTTCTAACCATAATAGAGTCATTGCATATGATCACGGTCGAATAATAAACCGTGGTCGTTGCCCAACAAAAGATCACGATCATCAATTAAACAGTGATCTTTACCAATAAACAATCACACGGTTATCCACTGTAATAAAATCATGAATCAAAAGATCACATTCAACAACAAAAGATCACAGCTCGGTAAATCACGGTTTGTGAACCATGATCTAATACTTTTGATCACAGTTTTTAACCGTGACCTTTGACCTTTTTTTTGTAGTACTGAGAGCATTATAACAAAAGCAAGTATTAACACACAATACAAAATGCAACAGTCTTTTATATTGATAAATATTTTTCCGGATCAAATCTTTCTTATCAGTAAGGGGCAAGATTCAAATCCAGACCCCCATCATAAGGAGAGGGTACAATATTATTTATTTCAACCATACAGGTTATTATACAATAAGAGAATGGCTGACCAGAGACCATAAATCACAGACTGAAACCTCCATCGACAAATATGGTCTGTCCAGTGATATAAGAAGCGGCGGACATACAGAGAAACGCCACCGTCGAAGATATCTCCTCTGCCTTTCCACCACGTCGGAGAGGGGTTTTGCCAATAACTCCGGCACGCGATTCATCGTCGGCAACCTGAATAAGATCACATTGAGGATAACCATATAAGCTGTAGAGACTCATACAGATATAGCACATGTTATCTCTCTTAGACAAACCCATACCCTTGTTGGGAGACTATAGAAACTGCAAATAAGAATGATTGTTCATAGTATTTTCTTATATGTACAGAGTATTTTCTTCGCTACGCACAGTCCTTATTTGTTATTGTTATTTGTGCAATTTTATTATCCCCAACGAGGATATGCTTTGTTAGACGAAAGCATATGATGTTTCACTTCTTCAATAATTAGATACATACAATTCAAGAAAAGATACATATATATATGATGTTTCACTTCTTTCAATACACACACAGACACACACACACACAAGTGTAGTTGGATCATGCCCTTCAATGAAAGTGTTGACAGGATGGAACATGGAGTCCCGTGATTGTTATGAGCGTTGATATGCCCAGTCCATTTTGCAAGTCAGTCTCCAATCCTATACACAATGATAGTACATTATATAATGCACCATCACATATCACAGTGTATGTAGTTATATCATAGTGTATAACACAAAAAAAATTATTTTTTTAAATAAAAAATACATTATTTTATCTCAGTATATACTTCATTTCATATAATATGATATGTACTTTAATGAAAAAGTATTGTGATTTAAAAAAAAAGGACTATAAATGGGGTTGCAACTGGGGCTTGACATATCATTTCCTTTCCTTATATTTGGATAGTCCATCTCCATTACTTTTATTGATTTAGAACTCCACATTTCATTTTCCATTAAAAGTATAAGAATTTTTAATTTTATTTTTTTTGCATAAAAAATGCATTCAATTCATTGAAATAAATAATTTAATTTTTCTATATCATGATTTTTCTTTTATTTCGATACACCAAGAATATACACTGGAATTGCAAAAAGGATTACATAGAAGATTCCATGTAACATTATTTTCAAATAAAACTTATCATAAACACATATCCATAAAATATTAATGTCGAGAGTTTTACCTGCTTTGCAAGCGCGGTTTCCACTAATCCCGGGGCAACACAGTTGACACGGATGTTGTCCTTGGCCCACTCGAAAGCCAAATTCTTCGCAATTTGGTTTAGCGCTCCTAAGTAAAAAAAATGAGAAACAATTAAGCAATCAGAAGATATAAGCATGAGCAGATTATTAACATAAAAAATGATAAAAATTTCTGACATTTAGTTAAATCCGTCAATTATACAAAACATATTCGTAGTTGCTCCGAATCCGAAATATAATGATATTCAAATATATAGTGTAGATACGGATATTATTGTGTCCATTTCAGAAGAATAAAAAAATATCAGAATCCACCATATATTCTAGTCTCACACACACACACAGAGGTTATTCCCCTAATGGCGGGAAGTTGTCTCTCCAAGAGTTATTCCCCTTATGGGGTTTAGGAATTATAAATAAAAGGAAATTCAACGATAGACTTTCAGTACAATTTGATGTACTTTATAAAATAGGTTATTTTGGCTCAATTAAGAAGGAAAAATGGTCTCTCCGAGGGTTTATATATATATATATATATATATATATATATAGTTCATATGTCCTTAATTTATCAGTTGATCAATCAAATATCTGATTTTTTTTGTATTTGGGCATAATCTGAAAAGATCCAAATTTAAGAATTAACATCTATATCCAAATGATTTAGAATATGATATGGATATTGTCTCCTATGTGCATTTGATTCATTAATAATACTTACCTTTAGTACTAGCATAGAGACACATGGAGGGCATGGCAACAATGCTAGTGGCGGAGGAGATGAACACTATGTTTCCTTTTCCGGATTGCCTCATGAGAGAATGAGCGAGTTGGCTCAAGTGGAACCCTGATTCCAAGTTCGTGGCCATGATTAGATTGTATTCCTCGGCAGTGATATCTTCGGCCGGGCGCATCATAATGGTTCCGACATTGTTTACCTAAATTGTTTTCTTTTATTTTTTTGATAAGTAGATATGTATTGCTATAAGAATGAGAAAATGTACAAAAGAAGAGCAGGAAAGAGATGGTAGGCTCAGACAGCCTCCATTACAAAAAAGAGAAGATTATAAGGGAATGCTAATACAGACTAATAAGTCTCCTTTCCGAAGAATCTTGAAACCCTCCTAAAAGACATGTTTACCTAAAAGTAGAACATTGATAATGATCATTCGACAATGAACCATCTATTGGTTCAATAGGGCCGACCCGTAAAACCTAAAGTGCGATCAATATTCACACAAAGATACTATGTGATTATCATCACCTATTTGTAACACAACTAATTCTCACAAAATAAATCACAATAAAATAAAAACAAACAAAAAATACAAATAAAATATAAATTGGATACAAATAAAAATATGCAAAAAATCAAAATTAAAACAAAATAAGAAAAGTAGCATATGATCTAATACACCTATATTCTTTGTAATGCAACTAATAAATAAAATAATATTTTATAGATAAATAAATAGATAAAATGAAAGAGGAGAAGAAAAAGAAATGATAAGTTTCTAAACTCAAAATAAAATAAAATAAAATAAATAAAAATAAATCTCAAATAAAAAATAAGTTATCTTTTTTGGGATTTGGATCCTTTATCGGCCATCAGAGTCCTGGGCAACCGCCTTGATTCTCTTCGGACTAAATATGTGTTATGTTAAACCACAACAATGTTACATTATCTTCACATTAGTTGATCTCAAACAATTTTGAAAGTTTGAAACTTACAAGGATGTTGAGTTTCCCATCAAACGTTGCAGAAACCCTCTTCATCAGCCTCTCGCGTTCCGCGCGGGATGTCACGTCGCACACCGAGGCGGTGACCGGGTGGCCGAGAGCATTCCACCGCTGCAAAGACTCGTTGAGCACGGTCTCGTCCCGGTCGCATGTGTACACCGACGCGCCGAGTCCGACGAGTTCTTCAACTATGGCGTGCCTGTAATATAAGAATAACCTATTACACTTCTCTTCAAATGAATCAGAATATAAGAATAAACCAATAACACAAATTAATCAGAATAAGGAGAGAATAAGTGACCCAATGCCACTAGCTCCACCAGTAACAAGAGCAGTCATTCCACCAAGGGACCATTTGTTGGTATCCCCTTTGAAGATTGATGTGTTTTCCTCAGTCATTTTTTTGTGAAATTTTTTTTTTCTCAATCACACACACCTGAATACATTGAGAATGCAGAGATGTGTTGTGGGTATAGCTTCTTTTTATATGGAGCACAACATGGGGAGCGTGTAAATTTAATACAATAAAATTGTGGGTTGAGTGAGAAGAAACCGGTTATCGTTACTTTTGTTTGTATATAGCGCATCAAGAGATTGTGTGAATTTATGAAATATATATGTCCACGTTGGCCACGCATACTATATTACTATGTTTCATTTTGTTTATTTTATTTTTGATGGTGAGGAAAGTGAGGTAGTTATAAAAGGAAAATTCGTCACTCTCAATAATCCAATTTAAATAAATACCATTGAATTGAAATTGAAAACTTGTCTTATTAACATTTCCAGCAATTAACACAAGAGTAAGGTGGTAGGAGATTTCAATCACAATTTTTTAAAATGTTTCAGTTAAATTAATAAGAATGAAAAATAAAATCAAGTTGATACTTGAGCAATGAAATTATCTCTTGTAACAAAAAATTTCATCATATTTTGAGGATGGGATTTCCATCAGTTGATGGATATATAATGTCTCCATCAAATAATTAGTAACAGCGTTTATACATAGATTAAGAATCCATTGATAAAAATATCATCCGGACACATACTGATGGTAGGCAGTGACATGACAATTTCGGCCATGGTTGGAGATTGAATTACAATATATGAACACGTGAATTTGCTTTATGTTTTCGGGTACCTAGATTCACTCAAACAGTCAAAACTGCGATGTAGATGTTAAAGGTCGTGGAAAGCCCCAAACACGTAAAAATCATATCAATTGAAAATCTCAGCAATAATTGGAAGATCTAGAAGTACTAAGAAGTCTGTAGCATGTTTGATTATTTTGTAGCATGTTTCATTATTGGGCATGTCTATCCTCACACACCGTTCACTTATTAACACCAACCAAAACAAACAAAAAAAATTATTTAAATTTAATTTGAACATCACTATTCTCACCAACCATTCGACGGTCGATCTATCAATCTTCCTTTACAACCTTCGACAGTCTCTCTGTCAACCTTTATTTACAAACTTCGTCAATAGCTGTGTCAACTTTCATTTACAACCTTCGACAGTTGGTTTGTCAACCTGGGAGGGTGTGCTTGATCATAGCAGTGTCGAATCGAATAGTTTTTCAAAAGAAGGCTTAAGACACATTCGACCACATTTAACATTCAACGTACATCAAAATGTCAACACATTCGTGTTACATTCAATACTCACATTACAATCACCACATTCCAATAAAAACACTTGAACCAGAAGCAATAGCTAATTCTTTCAACCTCCTTGCATTTGCATACAAAGCTATTCAAGAAAATCAAAACCAATTAAGCTAATCTGCATACTCTAATCTAAAACCAAAATCTCACATTAAATAGACATTTTTTAAAAACTATATCTATCATAAATTCCTCACATTTTTTAAACCATTTGACACTACTAAGGTCGAAAGTCATAAAGGAAGGTTGACAAAGATTCTCTCGAATGTCGTAAAGGAAGGTTGAGAGAGATTCTGTCGAAGGTCGTAAACGAATGTTGAGAGAGATTCTGTCGAAGGTCGTAAAGGAATGTTGACCGATCGACCGTCGAATGATTGGTGAGAATAGTGATGTTCAAATTAAATTAAATTAAATTATTTTTTTTTGTTTTGGTTGGTGTTAATAGGTAAACAATAATGACTCCCAAGCCCCAATTTCACATGCCCCAAACCAGGCCCCATGATGTGCCAATAGAGCATTGTCTATTATGCCCATAACTACCTCAACATGAATCCCTATAATTGTGAAATATCATTTAATTTTGGAAATCATGTATTTATTCATCATTAATTGATTTCGAAAATCATACATCAATATTAATATTTTTTGAATTGATTTTGTTTATGAAGAACACATGGGCAGATCTGAAATTCTATTTTTGAGATTTTGGAAGGTACGAAATCGTTTTTTTATATTTGGATATCACCTCAATGTCTCTCGGATCAGGTTTGATATTATTAGATTCGTAATTAAATTGTGTTTTGTTTTTTGTTTTAAATGTTTGAACATGAATTTTTTTTCATGTATTGAATATCATTTTTCACGGTTTGATTTGTTTTTGTCTCAATATCTATATGTAACATTCCATATTGTTACATTTTTTAATGGGTAGTTTGTTTGATAAAACTGCTACATTGTTGATAATATAAATAGTCACTTTTTAAATCTGTATTATTTTTGTTACATTCATAAATGCAACAGTCAACCGCATGCATATATTGATTTATATTTGTTACATTCATAATTGTAACAGTCAACTGCATGTAAATTTTTTGTCAAAAAATGTAACAGTCAACTAATTTTTAAAATCTGTGTTATTTTTGTTACATTCGTAATTTTGTTGTTTGTCATAGCAATGCAGGGGTTTTCTCACTTATTGGAAAGCGCGGTAGCCCAAGGACGGATCGGCAAATTTATTAACCCCCCGCTCAACATCACACATCTCTGTTTTGCGGACGACTTAATGCTCTTTTCAGATGCTACCCCAAGCACTGCCGAAGCCATTAAGGGGCTCTTTGCTGAGTTTTCTAACTATTCTGGCCTACACCTTAATCCAGGGAAAAGCCAATTATTCATCAATGGGAACGGCAGCAGCTTTTCTTCAATCCTTGGAATACCTGAGCAGGCTCTCCCGGTTCGTTATCTAGGGGTCCCTTTATTTCATGGAGCACTAACTCACTCGATGTGTATGCCCCTTATCGACAAGATGAGAACTAAAGTGCAAGCTTGGTCGGGCTACATGCTGTCTAAGGCAGGAAAGGTAGAGTTAATCAAATCCGTTCTCTCAAGCTTCAGTTTTTTCTGGATTTCAGGTTTCTCCTTGCCTAAGAAAACAATTCACACTATGGAGAAAATCATGCGCCAATTTCTATGGGCGGGAGGAGGTAATGTCAGAAAGCAACATCAAGTTTCTTGGTCCACCATATGCAATCCTATCAAAGAGGGAGGATTAGGGATCAAAAGGATTAGTGACTGGAACTCAGTGGCCATGGGTTTGCGTTTCTGGCAGCTTGTTTCAGGACATGATTCTCTTTGGGCCACATGGATGAAACTAAAATACTTTACTAAAAGAAGCATCTGGACCACCCACCCAACTTCTTCAAGTTCATGGAACTGGAAGCGTATCATCAAGTCGAGGGAATGGATTCAAAAGGGTGTTAAATTTATTATCTTTGAAGGTCTTTCCATTAATCTTTGGGATGACCCATGGTTGAACGGATTTGGTCTTCGCCACCATTTCCAAGGCGCTGGAACCCTCCTATGGGGACCTCCAAGCTTAGTCAATGTTAGTACTTTGATTTCCAATGGTCACTGGTGTAAACCGATGCGTTGGCCTCACAACTTTGATCACATTTGGGACCTTGTTCAAGACCTTGAGGTAGGTGGTGTTGGATCCGATCTGCTCATTTGGAAGGGCCACAAAACTGGTTATCTTTCAACCCCCTCAGCTTGGAACATCCTTAGACCGCAGCTCCCACTATTCCCTTGGTTGAATCACTTGTGGCGACCCATTCAAACTCCGAGGCATTCTTTCCTCTGTTGGCAGGCGGCCTTGAACAAGCTACCCACCAGAGACCGCTTACTTTCCCACGGCCTTTCCTCCATTGGGACTTGTGGTCTTTGCCATGTTCTACAAGAAACTGTAGAACACCTCTTTCTCCATTGCCAATTTTCTGCATATGTGTGGTCTGCTATATTCAAATCTATGGGGCTTCAAAGATGCAGAATTCCAAAGCTTCCTGAACACTTCATATGGTTCATTGGACTTGCCAAATCTGAAACAGAACGTAAGGTGCTCCATTTTCTCCTCACACTAGTGATATGGTCGATTTGGAAAGAAAGAAATGATAGATTATTTCGATCCACTTCGCGACATAAAACTGTCATTGTTAAACAGATTATTCTTACAACCTCCCAAAGATTCAAGCACTTCTTATTTGAGGATCCAACCTCCCCTCTAGCACCTAAACTCCAAAGCACTTTCAATATTTCCTTTTCAGTCAAGGAAAGTATACCCAAATGGGTTAGGTGGATTCCACCAGACAGGGGATGGTTTAAAGTGAATTCGGATGGGTCGCTCTCTGAAGATAGATATGGATTTGGAGCTGTCATAAGGGATTCCAGTGGGGATTGCCTTTTTGCTATGTCGGCTAGGATAGGGGCGTGCTCCATCAACATCCTTGAACTGAAAGGAGTGATTGCAGGGTTACAGCTTGCTATTCAGATTGGTGCCTCTCATGTGTGGAGCGAGACAGATTCTATCACTGTCGTGGCATGGACCAAGGGTCAGGGGATGATTCCCTGGACTGCCTTTCACGACCTTCGCGCTCTCAAGCAACTTTCCCAACATCTAACTTCTTGGCGTATCACTCATGTCTACCGGGAAGGCAATCGCGTTGCGGATTTCCTCGCATCCCATCAGTCTTCCATGGGACAGACATTCTTCACTCCTCCTCTCCTTGAGGCAGAATTGAGTACTCTCCTCCAGGAAGACAAAGCAGGGCAGCCGCTGCTCCGTCAAAGATAATAGCATGGGCTCTTTCATCCCTTTATCCTCTGGGGTCATAGGTTTCCACTCTAATCCTTCACTTCCTATGTAAATGGTGTAAGCATAGCTTCGCCATTAACGGTTCTTCCTCCGTTTTATTTGTTATCCCATGTACATTCTTTTCCCTGTATTAATATAATTTCTCGCTTACCAAGCAAAAAAAAAAAAACAAGCCAACCAATGATATAACAAGCCAACTAATGAGATGATGACACCTCATGGGACTTGTGAGTGGGACTTATATTTTTGGGGCCTAGGTATCATGACTCATAGATAAATGGTTGGTGGGTGTAGACGTGCCCTTTATTATTTTGATATGGACTTTATTTTTTAATATATTGGTACGTCATGCATGGAACTCTCTCCTTTTCTTTCTTTCTTTGGTTCGGTTGAGCTTAGTACATTGTAATGATTTTAAATAAAATAATTTAAAAAAACTCGATTCTTATATGCCCCAATTTTTTTCTGGTATAAGACCCTGGATAAGAATTTCAAGTGTTTGTTTACCCCGGATAACCCCTGATAAAATATGCCAAAATAAACCCTGATAAAGTAGTATATGAATTTCAATCAATCTCTATAATTAAAGTTATCATAGGTTATTCTACCTAAAGAATATGTGAGTCCGCTGTCAAATCAATTATCATCACTTCTTATAAATCATCTGTTACATCAACTATTATTACTTTTTTACGTTTTATAAATCTTTATTTATATTTTATTCACATCTTACCCAAACAACAAAACATTTATTCTTATGTTTACCAACGAGAATACACTACAAGAAAAATGTCATTTAGCCACAAAACATTTACCAAGGAAATAACTTTCGTTGGTAATTATATACATTCACCATCACAATTTATAATTCGTTGGTCAATATACACACCAAAGAAAGCTCCTCAGTGAAGCTTATCTAAAATAACTTAAACGACATTTACCAAGGAAAATTTTACTGATCATCGATAAAAATTAGGTTGTCCGTGATTACCCTCTTTACCGTGGTAATCGTGATCCTTGGTAAAAAAAAAAGAAGGGTGATGATACCCAGGCCCCAACTCACAAGCCCCATTAAGTGTCATCATCTTATTGGTTGGTTTGTTGACTTTTGAAAATGGGTAAAATGACAAAATACAGATATGTCATAAACTAAAAATAGATCTCATTAAACCAAATACCCATTTTTTCTTTTATTAATCTTTCATATTAATTTGAATTTGTCTATTGCCTATTTTGAAAAATACATCGCACTCTAAAATTTGTCTATTTCAAAATTTGAATTTTGTAATTATTATAAATTTTACACCAAAACTTACCTAACTTACACAAAAATTATCTAAATTATTTTTCATCAAAATTACACCAAAATTATATAAATAACATAAAAAAAACGTTCCAATTTTTTTATGATTATAACTGTTACATAATGTAACATTGTTGCATAAATGTAAATGTAACAATCTTATGATTGTATAATTGTGTAAATGTAACAGAATGTAACAGTGTTGTATAAATGTAACAGTGATACATAAATGTAACATAAATATGTGAATATAACAGTTTATGACATTGTAAATGTACATAATTACGCCCTCCACTGTTTTTTGTAAAGGTACACTGTGCATTTGTAACTTTGGCAATGAAATACAAATCCCAATTACCAAGCAAAAAAAAAATGTAATAGTTTATGACATTAATGTTGAAAAATGTTGTAGAAACAAAAATAGAAGAGAAAGAATGTAGCAAACTCCCCTTCAAACCAAATAGTCATGAATAATAATATGATTAATCATTGAAATATCTATGAATCCGCATGTTAAATAACATTATGTCATTATAAGACTGTTACATTTCAAGGATCGTAACAGACTCCTCTGCAACAGCAAAGAAAAATGACAAAATATAACATTTCCACAAAATACATCTGTAGTATACTGTTACATTTCAGAATGTAACACGTATAAATCATTTACAAGTCTAAACAAAAATAAATCATTATGAATATGCAAATGATTGTTACATTTACGAATATAACAAAAATATACATTTAGGAATGACCATTACATTTATGAATGTAAAAAAAAAAAAAGATTTAAAAAAATAAATATTCAATGTTACATTTACAATCTCCGCCCCTCACCGCCCCCTCATCCGGACACATACTGATGGTAGGCAGTGACATGACAATTTCGGCCATGGTTGGAGATTGAATTACAATATATGAACACGTGAATTTGCTTTATGTTTTCGGGTACCTAGATTCACTCAAACAGTCAAAACTGCGATGTAGATGTTAAAGGTCGTGGAAAGCCCCAAACACGTAAAAATCATATCAATTGAAAATCTCAGCAATAATTGGAAGATCTAGAAGTACTAAGAAGTCTGTAGCATGTTTGATTATTTTGTAGCATGTTTCATTATTGGGCATGTCTATCCTCACACACCGTTCACTTATTAACACCAACCAAAACAAACAAAAAAAATTATTTAAATTTAATTTGAACATCACTATTCTTACCAACCATTCGACGGTCGATCTATCAATCTTCCTTTACAACCTTCGACAGTCTCTCTGTCAACCTTCCTTTACAAACTTCGCCAATAGCTCTGTTAACTTTCATTTACAACCTTCGACAGTTGGTCTGTCAACCTGGGAGGGTGTGTTTGATCGTAGCAGTGTCGAATCGAATAGTTTTTCAAAAGAAGACTTAAGACACATTCGATCACACTTAACATTCAATGTACATCAAAATGTTAACACATTCGTGTTACATTCAATACTCATATTACAATCACCACATTCCAATAAAAACACTTGAACCAGAAGCAATAGCTAATTCTTTCAACCTTCTTGCATTTGCATACAAAGCTATTGAAGAAAATCAAAACCAATTAATTTAATCTGCATGCTCTAATCTAAAACCAAAATCTCACATTAAATAGACATTTTTAAAAACTATATCTATCTCAAAATCTTCACATTTTTTAAACCATTCGACACTACTAAAGTCGAAAGTTATAAAGGAAGGTTAACAGAGATTCTGTCAAATGTCGTAAAGGAAGGTTGACAGAGATTCTGTCGAAGGTCGTAAAGGAATGTTGACCGAGAGACTGTCGAAGGTTGTAAAGGAAGGTTGACAGATCGACCGTCGAATGATTGGTGAGAATAGTAATGTTCAAATTAAATTAAATTAAATTATTTTTTTTTTGTTTTGATTGGTATTAATAGGTAAACAATAATGATTCCCAAGCCCCAATTTCACGTGCCCCAAACCAGGCCCATGATGTGGCAATAGAGCATTGTCTATTATGCTCATAACTACCTCAATCCCTATAATTGTGGAGTATCATTTAATTTTAAAAATCATGTATTTATTCATCATTAATTGATTTCGAAAATCATACATAAATATTAATATTTTTGGAACTGATTTTGTTTATGAAGAACACATGGGCAGATCTGAAATTCTATTTTTGAGGTTTTGGAAGGTACGAAATCGTTTTTTTATATTTGGATATCACCTCAATGTCTCTCGGATCAGGTTTGATATTATTAGATTCGTAATTAAATTGTGTTTTGTTTTTTGTTTTAAATGTTTGAACATGAATTTTTTTTCATGTATTGAATATCATTTTTCACGGTTTGATTTGTTTTTGTCTCAATATCTATATGTAACATTCCATACTGTTACATTTTTTAATGGGTAGTTTGTTTGATAAAACTGCTACATTGTTGACAATGTAAATAGTCACTTTTTAAATCTGTATTATTTTTGTTACATTTATAAATGCAACAGTCAATCGCATGCATATATTGATTTATATTTGTTACATTCATAATTGTAACAGTCAACTACATGTAAATTTTTTGTCAAAAAATGTAACAGTCAACTAATTTTTAAAATCTGTGTTATTTTTGTTACATTCGTGAATGTAAAGTAGCCGTTTGAAGGATTTTGACAAAAAAACAATTTAGGTAAGTTTTAGTGTAAATTAGGTAAGATCTAGGTGTAATTAAAATTGAAAATTGAGTTAATAGATATGGATTTCAAAATTTAAATTTTGAAATACATAAATTTTGATGTAAATATGAAAAATTAGTAACTGGTTAGAAAAAAAAAAGGATTTGGGTTAATGGGAGAGATTTTTAATGAATGGCAGATTTGTATTTTGCCATTTTACCCTTTTTGAAAACTCAACAAGCCAACCAATGAGATAACAAGCCAACTAATGAGATGATGACACTAGGGCTGGTAAACGAACCAAGCCGCTCGGGCTCGGCTTGGTTTGAGCTCGTTCGTTTAGATAAATGAGCGAACTTGAACAAGTTTTAAAGCTCGGTTAGGCTCGGGACATAGATCAAGCTTCATTTTATGTTCAAATTCGACTCGTTTGTGTTATTAAAACTTAGTTGAAGCTTGACTAAACTCCTTTATAAAATCAGAATATTAAATTAATACAAAGTTATGCTTGTTTAAGCTCATGAACTTGGTTCATTTAGGCTAAAATTTTATTTTCAATTCCTAAAAACCCTAAAATGAAGAAGAACGCTAGGCTCGTTGAGGCTCATGAGCTCGGCTCGGCTCGACTCATTTATAAACGAGCCGAGCTTGAACATATCAAAGCTCGGCTCGTTCGGCTCGTTTACCACCCCTAGATGACACCTCATGGGACTTATGAGTGGGGCTTATATTTTAGGGCCTAGGTATCATGACTCATAGATAAATGGTTGGTGGGTGTAGACGTGCCCTTTATTATTTTGACAGGGACTTTATTTTTTAATATATTGGTAGTCATGCATGGAACTCTCTCCTTTTCTTTCTTTCTTTGGTTCGGTTGAGCTTAGTACATTGTAATGATTTTAAATAAAATAATTTAAATAAACTCGATTCTTATATGCCCCGTTTGTTTCTGGTATAAGACCCTGGATAAGAATTTCAAGTGTTTGTTTATCCCGGATAACCCCTGATAAAATATGCCAAAATAAACCCTGATAAAGTAGTATATGAATTTCAATCAATCTCTATAATTAAAGTTATCATAGGTTATTCTACCTAAAGAATATGTGAGTCCATTGTCAAATCAATTACCATCACTTCTTATAAATCATCTGTTACATCAACTATTATTATTTTTTTATCTTTTATAAATCCTTATTCATACTTTATTCACATCTTACCCAAACAACAAAACATTTATTCTTATGTTTACCAACGAGAATATACGGTCATGTAGCTCAAGGTCAGATCATCTTCCGTTTGTGCTTTGTAGAATTCATTAAAGTTATCTTCGTTGATTGCTTGTCTAACTATGCATGAAATCTGAATTTGTTTCTCCTCCATGGAGACAAATAATTTAGATGTGTACATAAAATTATTGTACCCCTTATCAAAGCTTATTCTCTAAATCGATATCCCTGCAGCTTCCTTGGAGTTCATGGAGTCATCAAAGACAAGAATAGAAAAAAGGGCCCACCATGCAATGTTAATGCCAGAGGGAGGTCTGTGGTCTTTGGAGGGGATTGATTTTTGTTGTCATCAGACAACAGGGAACCATGAACCTTACGGAACATTTGATCATCTTAGTTTCCTTTGTTGTTGTAGTATCTTATTTTCTTGTTTTGTATATATACATTTTTTAAATCCGGAATACAATGATCATGTATGTATGTATTTTATGTTGGATGTAATATATGAGATTTTTTTTCATAATTCAATGAGTATATCAGTTGAAAAATCAAAACAGATTACTGAGTATCAAAAGTGTTGGAAAACTACTAAGAATTTTCCCAAGGAAAGAAGTTTGTCGGTATTTCAGTATATTTTACCGACGAAATGAACTACATTAGCCACGAAATGTTTACGTTTACCAACGCACTATTTTGTCGGTAAACATTTTGTTCCCACGGAATTATGTTTCGTTGGAAATTTTTTTACCGAGGAAAAATGTGTTTTCCTCGGTCAAAACATTCAACGACTGGGTTGCTGCGACGAACCTACCAACGAAAGATTTCGGCGGTAAACACATTTACCAACGAAAAGAAAACTTTTACCAAGGAAAGTTTTCCCCGGTAAAAAACTTGTGATAATTCAAAACACAACCAAATACAAAATCACTTTATCCTTATTTATACTAACTTATACTTGGATAAATGTATACCTTATAATAAAACTTATCCCCATTTGGATAGAGTACACTTTGTCCACTTTTTTAAAAACATATTTTTTTTAATAAAAAGTAACAAATTTTTTAATTAAATTATTTTTTATGAAATCATTTGAAAACATACACCTTTGCGCTTTTTAAAAAAAAAAATTAAAACAATACTCAAATCTTTTTCCAAACGCTATCAAAATGTAGTGATTCATGAATCTGACTCGACAAACCAAATCATTTAGGACACGATTTTTTTGAACTTGATTTATCAAATCTAATGATTTAATTTAAAAATGAGATAATTATAAAAAGTTATAGTTAAAAAATTTAAGCTCCTGTTTGGATACAGAATATGACTTATTCTTAGGGTATAAAATTATTCTGGCATAAATGGGTATAAATAAGGATAAAATAATTTTATGTTTAATTATGTTTTGAAATGTTTTCATTGGGAAACGTAATAATAAATTTTTTATTGTTTAGATAAAAAATGAATAAAGTGTAGATAATGATTTATAAAATGTGAAAAAATAAAATAGATAATTTGAAAGGTAATTTATAAGAGATGATGACATATGATTTGTCAGTAAAGTTACGTATTCTTTAGACCATGTAAAATCAAAAGAATATTGGTCTAATATTGGAGAACAAAAACAGCCAAGCATTATAATCATGCATGCACATGTAAATAATTGAAATACGTGCCGATTTCTTCGATTCAAAAACTAATTACATCATCAACAGTTATCTGATCTTGGATTCCGAAGGACAATGGGATGCAGTTCAACTTAGATCTATTTTCCCTCTTTTGTATTAATGATTTTTAGCACTCTTTTATGTTTTATTTCCTCTGTGTTTCTTTCACCGTCCCCTCAATGTTGTACTTGTGCCACATGTAAAGGGAGGAAAAATCAGTGAAAGTAAAAACTTCTCTTTAACTAATTAAAAAGCACGGTGTTTGTGTCAAATAAAAAGAGAGAAAAACTTTTCCACTGTCCCTTTGGTTTTTTGTCAGAAAATTTTTTCTTGGGAAAGTGAGTTTTTCTATTTACTTTTGAATATTAACATGTCCGATGATATTGATTTTTTTTTGTTTTTATTTTTATTTTATAATAAAGTAAGAAAAATATTTATTTAAAAATTTTATTTGAATATTTACCCTAGATTTGGCATGTTCTTGTCGACCTATTTCACAACTTCATTTACTTGAAAATGTTTCACAAGTTATGTTGCTTTTATATTATATTTAAATTAGCATATAAAAATTATGTTTTATTTTTTTATCATTGTTCATCACTTTTATGTGATAACACAAATAATGTATTTTAGTTTCTATCATTTTTCATCACAAGCTAGCACAAAAAATAATTTTTATTTACAGTTTTTATCTTTCATCATTTTTCATAACAGGCACAAACATCATATGTACTGGTGAAATGAAAAATGATTTCTTCTGCCGTCAGTTTCCTTTTGACTCAAATCCCTTCATTTTCCCTCCGTGCATCAGTTTCCCTCCGTCAGTTTTCCTTCATGACAAATTCAATATTTTTTTTTTATATCATAAGGACTCCCGTGGATAACTTTACAGTCAAACTGTGAATGCTACTTCAACTTGTTTGCTCCAATCTCATAAAAAAATTCTTTCAAATATTCGCCAACAAACAGATAAGTCAGTGTCAAGACTCGAATCCAAGACCTACCATTAACACACCCTTCATAACATATTCAATGTTATTCACAACTAACTACTTAATTTGTCTTATAATCCATGCATGCATATACTTACGGTTGAAGTTTATAATGCAGAAGTCTGATCCGTGCACTGAACAACGAGTGAATGAGCTCAAGGAAGAAGTGAAGAAGATATTGTTGAGGCTCTCTTTTGATAAACAACTCCAAGAGTCCTCGGTGGTCATAGCACAACGATTCAGGGCTTAACGTTGTTACCGATAGGTTCTGGGTTCGAGTCTTGGCGCTGATTTACTATACCCACCTGTTTGTTGGCGATTATTCGAAAGAATTTTTCATGGGACTGGGGCAAACAGGCGGAGGTAGCCTTCCCAGCTCGACCATAAGGTCAGCCACGGGGGTCCCTCCGATATAAAAAAAAAAAAAAAAACCTCCTCGAGATCATGAATTTGATAGATGCAGTACAACGCCATGGAGCGCATGCATGTCGATGAAGACAGTCTATATTTCTTTTCCCTTCATTTCAAATTACTACGTCAAGCTGGGTAGAACGTCTCATCCGGTGAGCAACTTCAATTTCATGCATTCAGCTTCACTAACACGGAAAGGGTTAGGTCCAAGGACAATTTGATTATAAAATGCGTTTGTATCCATAGCCGGATCTTAGCACATGAAATTAGTGATAAAATATCTCAATCAGAATGTCTTTCTATCTATTATGAACTTGTTAGACAATCAAATTATACAACTAGTGTTGGACTAAATCCGTTCCCTCACTAACACATTACACAAACTTGATCACGAGGTAATCATACACCGAAAAAAGCAAGTAATTTTTTAGAAACTTTTTCTTAATTACAAAGACAGCATTAAAACAAAAGCAAGTATTAACACACTATACAAAGTGTAACATTATCTTTTTCTATTGATAAATATATTTCGCTGCCAAATCTTTTATATCAATCAGAGATAAGATTCAAATACAGGTCTCATTTACCATTCTTATTTCTTTCAACCATATAGACTATTACAACATTATTTTGGTAATGGCTGACCAGAGACCATAAGTTACAGACTGTAACCTCCATCAACAAATAGAGTCTGTCCGGTGATGTAAGAAGCGGCGGGCATACATAGGAATGCCACCGGCGATGATATCTCCTCTGGCTTTGCAATTCGGCGGACAGGGGTTTCATCGATCAGGCGAGCAAGGTATTCGTCGCTGACGGCCTGAACAAACATTGATGATAATTATATATTTTGATGTTTTGCACGCTATACAGGATTGCTGGTCCAATGAATCATGCATGTGTTATAGACTAGCTTTACATGCATGGATGATTAATTGCATATGATGTATTATTAGTTGCCCTATTGGATACTTAAACATTTCAAGATTTGGTTATATCGGTGGCTATATATCTTATCAATTATATGTTATTTTAGGGTTATTATCATATGCGATTTATAGGGAAAAATTTTCAGGTTGCATATAAAATAAAGGTATAAGTTTTGAGGCATGTGTGTGATAGTGTTTTGGGCGCTCGTAATCACAGTTGGTAGCAGATGAACTGAAGGAGTTCTCATGTTGATGATGATACACTCAGCTGCGCTCGCTTACATACTACTATACTAGGTGAGACTAGTATATACTAGCTAGGTATAAGAAATATAAAAAAAAATACACATGTATCTAAATTATTCGAGTGTATATACCTTTATAAAGAGAATTCAAGTATATACACGCATGAGCTGATGATAATTAAAATAGGGGCGTTAAAAGGGATTGCATGTAACATTATTTTCTAATAGAACTTATCATAAACTTGTAGATCCATGGGAGACGTTGACAATCTTACTTTCTTTGAGAGCTGGGTGTCCACAACCCCTGGTGCGACGCAGTTGATGCGAATGTTGTTCTTGGCCCACTCGTAAGCCAAATTCTTTGCTAGCTGGTTAATCGCACCTAATTTAATGTAAACAAAAATGATAAGCCAAAAATAATCAAGCCAGTGGGACACATGTACACGTAAGGGTGTTACACACATGCACATTTATATCCTGGCTCGCAATTTTATACCTCATCAATTAATAGTTGGCCAACAACATGTTGAAAATTTCATTAATTCCAAAAATGGATGCATACAATTCACAGGGATATATGCTATTTTTAAAAAAAATAAAATGGATGTAAACTGCAGTCTAGGCGCTTTTCCTCAACATAAAAGTGATAAGACTTTTTTACCTTTAGCGGTTGCATAGACACACAAGGATGGCATGACCGCAGCGCTGATGGTAGAGGAGATGAACACAATGTTGCCTCTCCCAGAATGCATCATGAGAGGAAGAGCGAGTTGACTCAAATGAAAACCTGATTCCAAATTTATGGTCATGATTAGGGAATATTCCTCGGCACTCACATCTTCAACCGAGCGTGTTATAGCAGTTCCGACATTGTTCACCTGAAACAAAAATTAATTATTTATTCATCATGTAATTCCATAGACATGTCAATCATACAATAATATCATATTATATCAACATTATATCAAGTTTTAAAAGTTAGAAGTTTGAGACCAACAAGGATGTTGAGCTTTCCATCAAAAGTTGCAGAAACCCTCTCCATCAACCTCTCGCGCTCAGCGCGGGATGTCACATCGCACACCGAGGCGGTGACCGAGTGGCCGAGAGCCTTCCACCGCCGCAAAGACTCGTTGAGCTCGGTCTCGTCCCGGTCACACGCGTGCACCGACGCGCCGAGTCCGAGCAGTTCCTCGACTATGGCGTGCCTGTATTATAAGAATAACCTCTTACACTTCTCTTTAAATGAATCCAAAAACCAATAACACAAATTAGTCAGAATAAGGAGAGAAATAAGTGACCCAATGCCTCTAGCTCCACCAGTAACAAGAGCTGTCATTCCATTAAGGGACCATTTGTTGTCACACCCTTTGAAGATTGATGATCTGTTTCCCTCGGCCATTTTTTTTTCTCAATCCACTGAGAATGCAGAGATGTGTTGTGGGTATATATAGCTTCTATTTATGGAAATATACTTTCGCGAATCCGCTTTTAGTTTATTTTATTTTGGATATTCTTTGGTAACGCAGCGAAAAACTAGGTAGAGAGATCCAACCAGCGTTGAGATCTCATCAGCTCCTTGAATCCACAAGGAATCCTTGAATCCACAAGGAAGAAGCCCCAAACCAGAGGGAATTTCGAAATATTATTGATAAAAACTTAAAACCCTAAATGACAAGTCTGTTATTTATACTAATAGCATAAAATTAAAAAATTACTACAAATAGTAAAATACGAAAACTAATTTTCTAGATTCTATGAGATCCTAAATGATCATAGGAATTGATAGAAATCAATTCCGATCTGTTATGATTGAGATATCACAAATCTAAAATTTACTAAAAATAGTAAAATCTCTAATTTAAAGCCCTAAATAAATGAATTTCGCAAAATAAAAATTTGTTAGTTGTATAACAACTAATCCAGAAGATCTCCTCGATATATTTCAACATGTCAAATTTCGTGCGATTCCGAGATCGTGACCATTGATTTGAATTTATTTTGTGGACCACTTTTGATGATCCCATCTGCATAATCTGTCCTACATCATTTGGAAACTAGTTGAGTGTACACGCGAATCCGGCGTGTTGTTTATTTTATATTGAATATACTTTAATTAGTAATATTTTTTAATGAACATTATGAATATTTAAAGACGATATGATAGATTAAAGAGATTGTATAAAACAAGGGAGTTGTTACACTCAGTTTCTTCTAAGTCTAAAATATAATCCTATATTAGAAATCGAAGGATATACCTCAATAGACGATGCATATACCTCGTTAAATTTTTTCTACACTTATTAAAAATGAGTTTATTCAACTAAAAATGGAACGATATACATTTTTTATTAAAGCGTATATCTAATTAGATTATGTTTATAATTTTCAAAAGAAAATGTGTGGTTTGAATTTTGATTAGTAAGAATAAATGAGTTTAACATTTTTTATAGAAAAAACAAAGAGCTGATAGTATATACTGCTATCATAGTGCATGTAGTTTTATAATACTATATGTCGTAATTTTTTTATCATTTTTAATTTTTAAAAAATTACACTACCATATCTCAATATATAATACATTTCATATAATAGCATCTATTCTTATAGAAGAGTGCATGATTTATTAGAGCACCGTGGTGAAGGGAAAACATAAAAAACAAAAACAAAAATGAAAATGAAAATCTACGCAGACACAGAATAGTTTTTTTTTTTCATTAGCTTAAGCCGGACATTGTTGGATAGGAAGGTGGAATTACGATAAT
This sequence comes from Acorus calamus, assembly GCA_030737845.1. Classification (NCBI taxonomy): domain Eukaryota; kingdom Viridiplantae; phylum Streptophyta; class Magnoliopsida; order Acorales; family Acoraceae; genus Acorus; species Acorus calamus. The sequence continues at coordinate 788,065 of CM060863.1, read as the reverse complement.
GCTTTGTTAGATAACTTTTGTCTTTATTGTGTTATTTTATAGGAAAGAGTATAGATATATGTCCACGTTGGCCACGCACAAGTCTCTCTGTCTTTTTTTTTTTTTAATGGTGAGGAAAGTGAGGTAGTTCTAGGCTAGTTTGATATATAAAGATTGATAATTTGTTATTTTCAATAATCCAATTCAAGTAAATATAAATCTTGTCTTACACATCTAAGCAATTAACACAGGAGCAGGGTGGCGTGGGAGATTACAAACCCAATTTTTTAGTTATTTAAACAAAATGAGTGTTCTTTGAATAATGCGTGCAATTATCTCTTACAGTAAAATTTTCATATTAATGCATGATGATTATGTTTGAAAATATCATCTGTACACGGATGGTAGGCAGTGATATGACAATTTCCCAGCCATGGTTGGAGATTGAATTGCAATATATGAACAAAGTTGTTTTATGTTTTCGGGTATCTAGATTCACTCAAACAGTCAAACTGTGATGCAAATTTAAATGTCGTGGAAAGCCCCAAACACTAAGTTGTCTGTAACATATTATATGATTTTGACAGATTGTCTTTATTTAAACATATGAATTCCATGCTCTTTATCAAATTTATCCCCGTTGGCCATGAAACCTCACAACCCCCCCCCCCCCCCCCCCTTCTCCCCCCATCTTTTTCTATCGTTTGATGGAGCCGAGTAGATTGGGATGATTTTAAATAAAGTCGATTAAATAAACTCGATTCCAGTTTATGCTAAAAGCTGGCTATAATAAAAAAAAAATTAACTAAACTTGTTTATGTGAAGGCATTTATATATACATTTACGCTTATTACTTTTTTGAAAAACAAAAATCACGCTTAAATGCGTTTTTAAACGCTATCTTGTGATTCATGAAGCTGACACGACAATATGATTTTCTGAACTTAATTTAATAATTCTAATGAATTATATTAAAATGTGGAAATTATAAAGAGTTCATGGTAAAAAAAATTTAATCACACCTAGAATATTCACAATGAAACACTTGTTGATATTGATGTTTTTTTGTGACGTGTTTCTAAATGCTACCTTGTGATTCATGAAGCTGACTTGACAATATGATTTTCTGAATTTAATTTAATAATTCTAATGAATTATTTTAAAATGATGAAATTATACAGAATTAATGGTAAAAAAAAAATTGTGGGAGACGACGATCCAAAGCATCGGAGACTGGCGCACTTGCATAGGCGGGGTCTCAAGCATTCACATAGATGAAAATGCATTCTGTATCACTGAGTAGTTGGGTCCTACGGGGAAGGGGTCAAAGTCTTTTCTACCTACCCTCGGCAGATGCAATTGAGTTGATACGGGCTGCATTTCTGGGCACCATGAGTGTGTATATTTTCCTTTTGTTTTTGCTTTATTTTCTGATCTTGCTACTCTTCTTATCTCAATCAGTCATGTTCTTTCTTATTATGGGAATAAAAATGACTACATTTTCCTAAAAAAAAATGGTAAAAAAAAATTAATCACACCTGGAACATTCACAATGACACACTTGTTGATATTTATGTGTTTTTTGTGACTTGTCCACATCAATTTGGTTGATCATAAAAAATTTCAATTTTATCATTTTAGAATTGTATATTACATTAATTTGCACAAGAAACAAGATACATTGGAAAGTTTTTTGGAAAGTTTTTTCTTCGATCGGGGTTGAGTTATCATGGTTTCATGTGTTTTATTACACCATGTCTTCTTATTTTAAACCAATGAAAGATACATTATATATTTAAATGGGTGAGTATATATTCATATATGTACTGGGAAGTAAAGTGACTAAAAAAAATTAGATGTATTTTTGTACTTTTATCAAGTATTGTAAGTTGGATTTGATCGATCTCGCGCGCAGGGTGTTCGACGGATATCCCCAAAGAGACTATGTCACTTAAACTGTCATGTCTAATGAGTGTGCCAAAGCAAGTCGATATTAGGAAGCTCTGTTGATTTTTGTGGGGATGTTTGAGTTGTATTGATAATAGTTTGAAGCATTTGTCAATTTGTTAATTTGTATGAAGAATTGAAAGGTAATTTAAATGAAGTTGTTTCTTGTATCAGATTTTAAGTGTTGACTATAAGTGAATGTGAATGTGTTAACATGCTAATTGATATACATTGAATGTTCAATGATCGATTATGCCTTATGGTTGAGAAATCCCTCACAGGTCCCAAGTTTAGTCGACCTTGGAGTTTAAAATCTGATTTTTCAAGTCGAACAGGGTCAGGAAGGGTCAGAGAGTTGTGGACTCCATTCGAACAAGTTTAGTCGCCCGTAACTTACAATAACGACTCTGTGTAGTCAACCTGGGAGGTTAAAATCTGATTTTTCAAGTCGAAGGGGAGTTAGGATGGGTCAAAGAGTTCTACACTCCATTCGACCAAGTCTGGTCACTCGTCACTTACAATGGTGACTCTGTGTGGCCGACCATGGAGGTTTAAATCGCATTTCTTGGGTTGAATGGGGCATGAATGGTCAAAGAATTCTGGATTCTGTTCGACCAATATTGATCGATCAAAACTTCACATGGCGACTTTGTTTGGTCGAGCCGGCATGGTGGGGTTAGCTACTCAAGAGCATGGTCCCTATTATTGGTTGTTTGTGCCAGAGGAAACCCAAGAGAAAACATGGACATGTTTACTTGTATGCATATGAACAATTCATCTCATTTATATTCTTACTTTCATATTATACAAGCATACACTAACATTCTTTGAAATTATATATAAGTATTAGGTGAATCTAATTTGACTTATTATTTTCATTGTAAACAAAATATGAAGTTAGAAATAACACGAAGGAACACATATACTCTCCTCAGCCACTGATAAGTGGAGAGCTTTCAAAAAAGATTTGAACAAAAAATTCATCAATCCCATGAGAGACAATCCAGAAGCATTAAAACACCCGCCATTTGATTATCCCTTTACCAAGCAGGATGATTGTCTAGTGAATTTCAAATACATGTATTTATGGTGTTCTATGATATTTAATATGTGCATGCATGTTTTTGGGTTAGAGTGGTATGAAATAATTTTTAAATGACATAGAAGAATAATTTTATATGTTGACATAGATAAATCATGATAATTAATTTCTTTAAAAATTGTTATCAAGATTTATGTTAATTAATCTAGACATAAAATCATAAACAGAATGCCCTAGAATTTGCATCTGATTTAAGATTGACTAAATCATTTAATAAGAGTCAAACTCCTCGGACGGAACAAGTTGAGTTGATAGGATAAAATTTTAGAAATTAGAAATAACGTGTAATATACCATATTTACATGTACATTTTTTTTTGGATTAACAGATATTAGCTTTAATTTTATTAATTAAGAATCTCAAAATTAACAAAAAAAAAATAAATAAATAAAAGCTAGTGCAGGAGAGATCTATCTACCACATGAGAGGAAGTCAAAACACACATTCAACGTGATTAGACAGACCACCACCCACCCCCCTGAAACTGAATGATACCCGATTTGGCATATATTTGCCCCCACATTATTGATATCTTTGCCCCCTGAAAGATACAAGAGGCAGTCAAAACACACATTCGCCATGATTAGACCACTCACCCCCCACCATGACCGATTTGGCCACATCTTTGCCCCGTGAAAGACACATCCACATCATTGATATCTTTGTCGAACATGTTCACGTGGGCCGTCATGTGAGAAGTGTTCAATACAGTTTATAGCTTCATCTGTTGTCTTATACATTATGATAATGCAGTATATACTGCATTAACATAATATATAATATATACTTCACAATCATAATATATAAGATTCTATCATAGTATATAATGTAAAAAAAAAAAAAAAAAAAAAATATTAATGTATCTCAACATATATTTTATTTCGTATAAGAAAATGTAATTCCATTCTATATGATTTTTTAAATAAAAAATAGTGTAAACTGCATTTAGGGCCACAATTTGGTTGGAAGTATCATTTTCCTCTCCTTTCTATTGGGTGAGCTAGCAACTTTAGTTTTTAAATGTTTCTAACATGACTATTGTGCCAACTTTGAGTTGGTAGTGCTGCGCTTTAAAGTTTGTTTTTAAATCAAATATAAAATCAAACATATTGTACTAGAATTTGTTTTACAAACTAAATTTAACTTTTATAGTATAAATAAAAAAATAAAAAAAAGTTTTAGAAGATACACACCCCCATTGAATCTAAGACATACACCCCATTAAATCTAAGACATACCCCCCCCATGAAACCGAGACATACTCCCTTATGAATCCGATTCATGCGATTCAGATTCATGTGCAATTTTGGCTTTGGATTCATGAGTATGAACCCGAGCTCCCCCCCCCCCCCCCCCCACACACACACACACACACATGAATCCAAGATATTCCTTCACATGAATCAAAGGCATAACCTCACATGAATTCGAGATATACTCCATGATTCTGATAGATATCTAGATATCATGAATCTCAGACCAATAAATCCACATGAATCAAAGGCATAACCTAATCATGCATGCACATGCAATTAATTGAAATACGTGCCGATTTCTTCGATTCAAAAACTAATTACATCATCAACAGTTATTTGATAGTTCGACTTAGAGAGGCGACGCCAAGGGCTTGTTGAGCATGTATGAGGCAGTTTAATTGTTGAGCATCAGAATAAGGAGAGAATAAGTGACCCTATGCCTCTAGCTCCACCAGTAACAAGAGCGATCATTCCACTAAGGGACCATTTGTTGTTCTCCCCTTTCAAGATTGATGTGTTTCCCTCAGCCATTTTTTCTTCTCTTCAATTTCTAACACCTCAAGAGAATGCACAGATGTGTAAACCCTCTTTTTAAATAGCATACCAATCTATTAAGCACCATTTTTAAATAGCGAAATAAGCTATTTTGAGATAAATATTTATTTTAAAATAGATAATAAATAAATAATTTTTTGTTTGATTGTGTTTTTAATTATTGAGTTGTAAAACGTAATAATGAAATTTCTGTAGGTTGGTAGTATAAGTTATAAATAAAAAGTAAATAAGATGTGAATAAGGTATTATATATGTCAAAAAATGATTTAACGTGATGTGGATCCCTGATTTATAATGGGTAATGACAAGTGATTTGACATTTGAATTGTCTTTTACTCGTGAAATAACACAATTATAGAGGGACCTGCAATACTAATACCTGCTTATTCCTATTTATTCTAGCATAATTATGCTCACATATTCCATGTAGACAAATTGGATTTCTGGTTACTCCCCCCTATTCCACCCTATTCTCCCTATAATCCTTCCATCCAAACGTGACACTGATGACATTTTGGTGTCACATGTCACACATTTATTCAACTCTAATAGTTACATCAGGATAGAAACTTATCTAACAGTTTATTATTTTGTTAATTATTTCATTATTTTTATGTGAGAACGCAGATATTTGTGTTGTTTGTTTCACCTTGATAAAATGGTGATAAGTTGTTAGTAAGAGATAAGTAAAGTATTTGTGTTTCTAAATGACAACTATGTTGATGAAAAAATTGTTTGTACGCAAGGATATTTGTGAGAGATGTATGTGATTTGAAGGACAAGCATACATGTTTTTGGGTTAGAGTGGTATAAAATAATTTTTAAATAACATAAGAGAGTAATTTTATTTGTTGGCATAGATATTCATGATAATCAATTTTCTTAAAAATTGTTATCACGACTTATGTTAATTAATCTAGACATAAAATTATAAACAAAATGCTACAAATTTTGCATCTGATTTAAGATTGACTTTAAATCATTTAAAAAGAGTCAAACAAAAATTTTAGAAATTAGAAATACCGTGTAACATACCATATTTATATTTACATTTTTTTTTTATTGATAAACATTAGCTTCAATTTTATTAATTAAAAAAATCATACGCGAAGGGAAAAAAAAAAAAAGAAAGCTAGTGCAGGAGAGATCTACCACACGAGAGGTAGTCAAAATACACATTCGCCGTGATTAGACCATCCGTGGTTAGACCAGTAACACCCCCCCCCCCGGCCATATCTTTGCCCCATGAAAGACACGTTACTGATATCTTTATCGAACATGTTCACGTGGGCCACCATGTGAGAAGTGTTCAATATACTGTGCAATTATAAATTTATAATATATAGTATATACTACATTATGGAGTTCTCTTATAGTATATAATGTAAATTTTTTTAATTATTTTCAAAGAAAAAAACATTAATCTTGTGGTACTTCATTTCATACGAGAATGTACTTCCATTCTACATGATTTTTTTAAATAAAAAATAGTGTAACCTGTATTTGGGCTACAATTTGGTTGGATGTATTATTTTTTAAATGACTCTAAAGCCCCGTTTTGAATCTGAGTTTAGGTAGATTTTGCATTTGAAAAGTTAAAACCTTTTAAACTCAGATCCTAACACATTTTTAGAGTTTAATTTTTCAAACTACGACGTTTCCTTTTTAAACCAAATAATCTTGCGGTTGAAAATTTAATAAAACATATATTTTCAAAAGTTAAGTTTGAAACATAAGATTTTAATAATCTTAACGTTTTAACCTCAAATTCAAACACAACCAACATGACTATTGCAAACTTGGTTTTGGTAGAGTTTGTTTTCATTCTTTTAGTCGATTTTGCGCTTTAAAAGTTGTTTTTAAGTAAAAAACATATTGTTAAACATATAGTATCAGAATTTGTTTTACAAACTAATTTTAATTATTGTAGTATAAATATATAAAAAAAGTTGAATTAAGAGAAATCTGTGTTGGCAATCGACAAAAAAGTAAGTGAATGTTTAGGACTCATTTCAGGAGGGATAAACATACAACCAGTCATTCCCACAAATTTAATCTAGGTCATGTTACACATAAATATATTTTTCATTTCTATGGCTTAAAGAGGTATTTTGAACAATTAGACATCAAAAAGTTGTTTACAACTTAATCTATCAAGCATTCACTGCTCTTATTTCCTGATTTAAAACTGCAGGTATAACAAACATGTTTATTACTTATCAAAAAAGTTATGTATATAGTCTATAAGTTATAATTTATATTTTGTAAATTTAAGCTACAAACAAACATGGCTTATAATTATCAATTAGAAAAAATATATAAAAATATATGCAATCATCAATTAATTCCTGTAAATACATCATTAACCCAATTCACTTTTTAAAAAAAAAAATAAAACATGTTAGACATAGACAAGATTACAAGATAAAAATTAATATCATGAACACATTTAATAACAGAAGTGCGACATTTCATCGTTTATGAGCTACATATATAGCCGGTTTACATGAACCATGATCTATTACAAGATTAATAATTTTCAAAATGTATGGCTTTTAGACTAGCCAATTTTATTAAGGGAGTGTAGGATGATGAAACCATAAATCACAGAGCGAAACCTCCATCGACAAATAGAGTCTGTCCGGTGATGTAAGAAGCGGCGGGCATGCACAAGAACGCCACCACCGATGATATCTCCTCTGGCTTTCCGATGCGACGGAGAGGGATTTTATCAATAACTCGTGCCCGATGTTCATCGTCGTCAAAGGCCTGAACAAGACATTGAAGATCTAAGAAGATGAATTGAAGGAGCTGATACACCCAGTCATTTTTACAATTAATTCTAAATTTTTCTCTTGTTTACCATATGTGTTCTAGCTGGGTTACATTGGTATGTATTAGGTTGGAAAAAAAAATGAAAAAATATGAATTCAATTCATTTGTGTATATACCATGTATTTTTATAAAGAAATGAATATATTTTGGGTACTATGAAAAAAACTGCAGGAATGATTATATTGTTATAAATAGTTCTTCCTTACATGCAGTCTCGTATCCCCAGCATGATGTATTTTTCGTCACACAAAAACATATAATTTTTCTTTTTTTAAAAAAATATGTTCATATGATTGAGAATTGCAGTATGACTCGCACAAAAATTGTTCTATATATATAATAGATATAAAATAAAATAAAATATAGAAAGTGCTCATGGACCGCAGCCCTTTCAATGTATAACATTCAAAAAGGACTGGATGGAACATAGAGTCACATGGTTCCCTTTCATTTTTTAATAGGGTCCATTTGCATTTAGTTTTGTGTAAAACTCAAATTTTCATTTTTCTCAATAGTTCAACTAATGACACACATGAAATAAGAATCAAGTGAACCCAACAAAGAAAAAAAATACATTATCTAGTGCTACCAAAAGAATAATTGAATCCACCGTGTGTAGGATCATATATCCACTTGTAGTCATGTACCATTAACTAATGGGTATTATTAAATTAATTATAACATTTTTTATTATTTTACACAAAAAAAACACATTCAAATAATTGAATCCACCTTCCACCAAAACAAAAATAATTGAATCCACCGTTTGGTAAGACCAGATAACCACTTGTAGTCTTGTACCATTAACTAATGGATGTTATTAGATGAATTATAATAGTTTAATTTTTATTATTTTACACAAAAAAAAAAAACACATTCAATCCATTGGAATAAACTGTTTAGCTTTTTCAAAAGATACATTTTTAATTACATGAGATATACGGTTTTATAGAAATTCAAAATACACAAAAACTGCAAAAAGAATTGTGTGTAAAACAACTAGTATAACATTATTTTTAAATAAAACTTGTTATATAAACTTAGTCAATGAAAAATGTTTGAGAACCTCACATTTCTTAAAAGCCGGGTGTCCACAGTCCCCGGTGCAACACAGTTGACGCGGATGTTGTCCTTGGCCCACTCGTAAGCCAAATTCTTCGCTAGTTGATTAATTGCCGCTATTTTAAAGTCAATAAAAGCTGATTAGCCAAAAAAAATCAAGCAACTAGAACATGTGCGCGCACATGCGGATATGGACATTGTTAAACACAATTTCATTTACAACTTTACATGCAGTCTCTTGTTCTCTAATAATTCAAAAGGTCACTAATTTTGGAATAATCAAAACTGGTGAGGATCTATCGCAACTGGGGCTTTAAACATTTTCTTTAACATAAAAGTGGCAAGACTTTCTAACCTTTAGTGCTTGCATAGACACACACAGATGGCGAGACAACAATGCTGGCGATGGAGGAGATGAACACTATGTTGGCTTTCCCGGAATGCCTCAAGAGAGGAAGAGCGAGCTGGCTCAAATGGAATCCTGATTCCAAATTTGTGGCCATGGATAGGGAGTATTCATTGGCAGTCACATCTTCGGCCGGACATATTAAACCATATCCAACGTTGTTTACCTAAAACAAAAATCAGTCGAGCAGATCTCGTATTATACATGTATATTGAATAACATCACATCATGTTACATCATCACCACATCAGCTTACAGATCCCTAGAGCACGTCTCATGTTATATACACATTAGTTTGAGACTTACAAGGATGTCGAGCTTTCCATCAAAGGTTGTGGAAACCTTCTCCATCAACCTCTCTCGCTTTGTGGGGGACGCCACATCGCACACCGAGGCGGTGACCGGGTGGCCGAGGGCCTTCCACCGCTGCAAGGACTCGTCAAGCTCGGTCTCGTCCAGGTCGCACGTGTGCACCGACGCGCCGAGTCTGAGCAGTTCCTCTACTATGGCGTGCCTGTATTGCCAAACCAAAAACATGAACCATTAGAAGAAGAATAACCTAATAAGATTCTCTTGAAATAAATCCGAACTAATAACAAAAATCAGAATAAGGAGAGAATAAGTGACCCGATGCCTCGAGCTCCACCAGTAACGAGAGCGGTCATTCCATTAAGGGACCATTTGTTGTTCTGATCCCCTTTGAGGGTTGATGTGTTTCCCTCAGCCATTTCTTCTTCCCTTCTAATAAGTCTTGAATAACACCTTAACTAAATGAGAATGCACAAATGTGTATACCTTCTTTTTATATAGAGTGGGTGAAGATTTGGTCAACTTAAACAGTCGATCAAGTGCGTGTTTTCAAATGCCAAAGATTAATTGGAAAGTTGTGTCTAAATTTTTAACCCCCGTTTGAATCGAGGAATTGAGTTATTCTGGATAGATAACTGTGCCAGTATAGATAACAATTCTACATGAATAAGAGATTTTCTGTTTGGTTGTGTCTTTTCTTATTCTTACTGTAAAACTTAAAAATAAAGGTTGAGTTGTTTGATTAATAAATAATAAAATATAAATAAGGTGTAAAAGTTGATTTGACATGTGAACCTTATTGGTGTGTAAAAGGTGTTGATAGGTGATTTGATGTGATAAGATATGTTTTTTTTTTATTTGTAGGTGGGCCCCACTTATCCATAGGAATAGATAAACTGAGTATAGCTTATCCTTAAGCCCCCGTTTGGATCCGGTATAAGAACCCGGATAACCCCGGATAACAAAAATTATGGGTTTGTTTACCCCGGATACCCCGGATAAAGTATGCCAAAATAAACCCTAATAAAATGGTATATGGATTCTAATCAACCCCTAGAATTAAAGTTATCCAAGGTTATTCCACCCAAAGAATATGTGGACCCACTGTCAAATCAACTGTCATCACCTCTTATAAATCAGTAGTCAAATCAATTATCATTATTTTTTTACTTTTTATAAATATTTATCCATACTTTATTTACATTTTACTCAAACAACAAAACATTTATTCTTACGTTTACCAACAAGAATAATTCAAACAAACACAAAATCACTTTATCCCTATTTATACTCACTTATGCTTGGATAAATCTATACCCTAGAATAAAATCTATCCCCGTTCCAAACATAAGTGAGTATAAATAAGGATAAAATGATTTTGTGTTTGGTTGTGTTTTGATTTATTCTCGTTGGTAAACGTAAGAATAAATGTTTTGTTGTTTGGATAAAATGTGAATAAAGTATGGATAAGGATTTATAAAAGGTAAAAAAGTAATGATAGTTGATTTGACTGGTGATTTATAAAAGGTGATGATAGTTGATTTGACAGTGAGCTCACATATTATTTGGGTGATTAACCTTGGATAACTTTAATTCCAGAGGTTGATTGGAATCCATATACCACTTTATCTGGGTTTATTCTGGCATACTTTATCTGGGGTTATCCGGGGTAAACAAACACCTCAAAATACTTATCCGGGGTTATCCGGGGGATTATATCAATTCCAAACGGGGGCCGGTTATTTAGAATTGTTATACTCTCTCATACTCATTTAAATTCGCTTAGTAATACCAAATTATAATCTACAAACAAACAGTCATTTTCCCTATCTATTCTTATACCACCCTTATTCTCGCTTAACCCGTGACCAAAACGGGGGCTTAAGTTATAAATATCACTTCGTAGTTGTAATTTATTCAAATAAATTTTCATTTTTCTATAATAATAAATAATTAATTTAGTAGACAAAGTTATACTTTAAACTCTTGTTTGAGTAACCACATAATTATTATGTGATAAATAATCATCCTAGTATATATAGACAATTATTACAATGAAATAAACTTGTTTTTGTTATGTTATTAATTTAGTCTCGTTGAAAAATGTAATAATAAAATTATCATTATTTGGTTGATCATGAAAAAATTATATATAAAAGATGAATAAGATGTAAATTTAAATTTATAAGATATGAAAAAATAATTTAACATGTACTATCCATTGTTTTATTAAAAATAATAATTGATGATTTAACATATAAATCTTTTTATTCTATAGAATAAAATGAATGAAATAACACAATTTTTGTGTTTCCGCAGCCATTTTTACTTCCCAAGATTTAATTGACACCTCAACTAAAGTGAGAATGCACAAATGTTCGTACCTTCTTTTTATACAGCACACCAATTGGGGGTGCAAATTTGGTCAACACTTTCAATGAAGTGCGTGTTCCACAATGCCATAGATTAATAAGAAAGTTGGATCTAAATTTTCTTAATTATAAATATCACTTCAAAGCTACTTTTTTTTAGAAAGTAAAAAAAAAAAAAGCTTTCTATAAATTAATTTGGGCGCGGATATCGGCACCCCACATAACAAGAAACCCACCCCTTAAAAAATCAAAAAAAAAAATTTGTGCACTGTAGCAGTAGGAGTAAAACCACCCCGAGGTCGGCGATCCCTCTAGCGATGGTGATGAATTATGGTCGCCAGAGATTCCGGCGAGTGTACCAACCCAGGTCAACATGCCTTCTGGCGACATTGGTGAATTGTGATCGCCCGAAGGCCCGGCGAACTAAATTCACATTTTTACAAGTTTCAAATCAAATAGACAAATTTCGCCAGCCCTTCGGGCGACCACACTTCACCACCGTCGCCAGAGGGCATGCCGACCTGGGTTGGTACACTCACTGGAACCTCTGGCGACCATGATTCACCACCGTTGCCAAAGGGATTGTCAAACTCGAGGTGGGTTTCCGTTTACTGCTACATTACATAAATTTTTTTTTTTAAAAAAAAAGGGGGTGGGTTTCTAGAAACTTGGGGTGCAGATATCCGCGCCCAATTAATTTTCAAAAATGGAGAATGTATGTTTCATGAGAATCAACTTGTGCTCTAAACACTCCATGGTTGAGTGAGAATTAATCGTTCTTTTTTTATAGACTACATAAAATTCAGGCTATGCAACTTTTATGGTCATTCCTACAAACGTTGTATCACGTAACATAGTATATGAAATCATTTGACTCAATATGTATTTTATTATGAAATAAAATTTATTCAAATATGTTTTCATTTTTGTGTAAAAATAAGTAATTCAATAGACAAAGTTGTACTTACACTATCATTTGGGTGACCACATAAGTTATATATTATGGGATATATAATTATTCTTATTACAATAAAATAAACTTTTTTTTGTTATGTTATTAGTTTAGTTTTGTTGAAAAATGTAATAATGAAGTTATTGTTATTTGATTGACTATAGAAAAATTGTACATAAAACGTGAATAAGATATGAATATAAATTTTTAATGTATAAAGAATTGGTTTGACACGTGGATGCCCTTGTTTTATTAGAGATGATAACTGATTATTTGACACGTGGATTCTCTTATATCATGGAATAGAATAGGTAAAATAACACAATTTCAGGGGACCAGAAAAATCAATATCAGTTTATTCCTACCTATTTTTACGTGATCTATATTAATCTATATCTTATAAACAAATATGTTTTTTAGGCTAATTCACTTGTATTCCATTATATGTAAAAATATATGTTAGTCGCAGTGAGTAAAACATTTTCCATAAATGCTAAAATACTCAATCTATTTTATCCCTCCATCTACAGTTTCATATATTAAGATAGCACAGTATGTACAGTTAGGTTTGTCAATGAGTCGCAGGTCGACCCGAACGCGACTCGATAAAAGGTGTAAATACCCAATATGAAGGACCCTACCATCAAAATGGGTGGGGTTTGGGTCCACCCCAACCCAATCCTATGGACCCGATCGATACCCGATTGACCCAACTCAAATACTATGTTATTTTTTTTATTTGAGATCTAATCCAACACATATGATCCAACTCAACATTTTTAACTAAATATTGAATGATCATTTAAAATTTTACACATTTAAAATATTTTTACTACTTTTTTACTTCACGTAAAAAAAAAATCCAAATCGTATTCCAAATGTTTCCTCATAAAACATTAAAAAATCAAAATAGTGAACAACTATTTATAATACAATGGACTCCATTTATTCAAACTCATCAGGCAAAAATAGAAATGAAAAAAACATCAACCAAGAAAATGTGATCTCCTTCACCCTAATGTGTAGTGCTCTCTCACTAAATCAAAACCCTTCTTACATTCTCCTCATCTTCCTTCACATTTTCAAACTCGTTAATTTCTTCTAAAAAAAAAAGAAGGCAAGAGAAAAAAAAACAAATGAAGTCATTGTAGGTCCTTAAGAAGTTTCTCGACCTCTCTAAATCCGACATCTCCTAGTCTGACTTGGGTCCATTAGTGCATCTATCCGACTCGAAACCCGATATAGACCCGACCCGAAGGACTCGACAATTAATCCAACCCGGACCCAACCCGTTGTGTACAACGTTCTGATAGTATATGAGATTCTATCATATTATATAAAATTATTTTTTAAAAAGATATCATTGTATTTCAATATATATTTTTTATTTCATAAAACTATACATATTTTAATGGATAAATATATAATTTTAAAAAATCGATATAAAAATAGCAAACAATACTACACGCAGTGCCGGAATATCGTTTTCCTTTTCATAAATGCAGGGATCTCTTTCAAAAAAAATCTTCGAAAACCTCAAACATTTTTGTTTTCCAAATGTCTGCTGTAGAGTCACGATCAAACAGAAATATGAGAAACTAGAAATACTAAATGCGTGTAACATGGACATATATTGTTGCATTTATTTAATTGTTTTATCTTATCAATCATGTTCACGTGGCCAAGTGGATGTCTCCATATCTGTTTTTTTAATGGATGAATGATCGAGCATTAACACATCTTCACTTGGATTAACAACCGCATTTTTAAACTCGCTCTGACAAATTTTAAAAACAAAAAATGGTAGAGAATCGCCCTCGTTTTATTAAAATAGAAAAAAAATCTAAAATAATATGTAAAAATAAAAATAAAAACAACATCCAGCCAACTACTAATAAAAACTAAACCAAAAGGACGATTCCTAAAGAAGGGAAGAAAAGAGGAACCAACACAGACTATTCCAAAATCACCAACCAGCTCTAACATGATTGTTTTCCCAACCTGACTCATTAGAAACTGTTTATATCCGATTTGAGGCAATGGTAAACGAGGTATATACTTTGATAAGTTGATATGTTTTCTTTATCGAAACATATACTTTGATATGGAATGTATATATGTGGTTTGTCCGACAACATCATATCACTAATACATGTGTGTGTGTGTGTGTGTGTGTGTGTGTGTGTGTGTGTTGGGTTTAAAGATTATGTCAAAAGGACAGCCCTTGACAAGGGGTCGAAAAAGACCAACACCAACCACTACAAAATCACCAACTTTCCCCTGAGGGCCTAATCGAAATACTTAGGACCCCATTTCAGGAGGGATGAACTTACAATCAGTCATTCCCACAGATTTCTATGTTTATCAATAGGAAAAAAAAAAAGATGATTAGTGTTTGAATGATACACATATGAAACCAATTTTATTATGTTTTTTTAGATGGATTAGGAAATGATGTAATATTATTAAATTTTTATTGTATAATGAAATGATTTACAGCTTTATGAATACTATTGGGTTTATGTTTGTGAAATATTCTAATAGTCCTCATGTTTGGGAAGATTGTAATCCCCAGGTTTTCGAATTCGGTTTATGTAATGTGCATTGTTACCATTGTTATTGACAATGATATTTCAATCGTAATTATGGATTAATCTAGGCTTCTATGTACCATTCCATTGTTCACTCTCTAAAGTGGGATATATATTTCTTGGAACAAATTCATATTTCTGAACAATGTTAAAAATTAAGCACGTTTTTAAATATTCAACCAAATATCAAAATAACATACTGCACTTATTAAATAAACCAAAATACTCTTCTAATAAGCACTACTATTAAGTGGTAAACCAAACACACTTATTAAAATAAATGCTTATATTTTCAATGAACCAAACAGTTTTATAATCTGAAATGCATAAAACAATTAGCACTTACTCAATCAACACTAAATAAATCAACACTTAAAATCAACATTCATCAGAACCAATTGCCACCTTAGTCCAAGTCAGGTTACTATGTGTATCCGATTAGGAAAAATATATAAAATATATGCAATCAATTTATGCTCGTACATACTTCATTAACCAAATACAAATTCTTTTTTTTTTTTTTAATCAAAACACACGTTATACAATGATTTCAAAATGAAAATTGATGTCACGAACACCTTTAATAGTTGAAGTGCGACATTTTATCGTTTATGAACTACTTGGCCGGTCTACATGAATTAACCATAATCTCTTTTTACAAGATTAATCATTTTCAAAATGTATGACTTATTAGGCTCCGTTTGATTGCACGTTTGGCTAAAACCGTGCAGTCAAATGGGGCAGCTTTATTCATAAACAGATAGCTAAAATTTGTGTTTTGAAAAAGCTCAAAAACAATGTTTTTCGGAATCGATTTTTGAATTGAAAATTAATTTTCTCTATCAAACATCAATTGCTTTCAAATATTGATCCCTGAATTAAAAAAAAAAAAACATATCAATAAAAATGAAAGTCTAAAATCATTTTAAAAAACAACTTTAGTCCAAAAGCTATTTTTCATTCTGTGTTTCCAAACGGACCTTAGACTGGCCAAATTTATTGAGGGGGTGTCTGATGATAAAACCATAAATCACAGAGTGTAACCTCCATCAACAAATAGAGTCTGTCCGGTGATGTAAGAAGCAGCGGGCATACATAGGAACGCCACCACCGACGATATCTCCTCCACCTTTCCGACGCGGCGGAGAGGGGTTCCATCAATGATTCGCGCACGGTATTTGTCACTGATGGTCTGAACAAAGGCATTGAATATTATTATATATTTTAACATTTTGCACACTATACATGATTATTTTGGTAGAGACTGTTATAGCGAATCATGCTTATGTGTCATAGTGATTTATATGTATAGATGATTTCATATGATGTATTATTAATTAGTTGCTCTGTTGGCTGCTTAAACTTTCATAGGTGTGGTTATATAAGTGATTATATATCTTGTCGATTATATGTTATCTCAGGGTTATTATCATATGCAATTTTGTAGGGCGGTTGTTTCGAAGTTGTATAAAAAAAATTAAGGGGGTGCAACTCGGGCAAGTTGGGTCGGGTTGGATCTCAACCCGAACTCAACCCGATGTTAGAACAAGCCAATTTAAACCCAACCCGAACCCAACTCATCGGTTTTGTTCGAGTTTAGGTTGGGTTCGGATTTGATTTGAGTTGGGTTGGGTTTGAGTTTGACTTGAAAAATATATTATTTAAAACTTTGCAAGAGTCAATTCTTCGCATAACAAAAATATAAAAAAAAGATGAAAATAAAGAACAGTTTTTTAGAGAATAATGATTGGGAAACTATAGAAGTGAGATATGTAAAAAAATAAATTGTATGATTCAAATTTTATCGTACACATTAAAAAATTAAAATTTTACTTAAAACATTTTACGTAGATATGAAGACTTCATGTTTGGGTTGAGGGAGGATTCGGGTAATCCGATTCTCAACCAAACCCAAGCCAAATTAAATTCGGATTACTCGAGTTTGGGTTTGTGTTGAACCCGAACACTAAAACTCCAATCCAAACCCGCCCAAATTTCAGGTTGGATCGGGTGGGGTTCGGGTGGGGTTGGGTCCAACGCGTCCAAGTTGAACCCCTAAAAAAATGAATGAATTTTGAGATAGGTGATGTGCACTTACTAGTATTTTGACACTGGCCGTCACAGTTTGTAGCAAATGAAGTGAAGGGGATCTCATGTTGCTGATGATACACTCAGCTTACATACTACGATAACAGGTGAGACTGGTACATACTAGGTAAGAAATATATAGAAAATACACATGTATTTAAACTATTCGAGTGTATACCTTTATAAAAAGAATTGAAAACATGTTGGCGATTGTGAAAGAGACTATTTTTTTATAAGTTATCAATTTTTCAATTTATTGGAGTAGTTCACATTTTATTTGTAAAGATTCATCTATGTGAAGTATACACATTTAGAAAGAAAAAAAAAAAATCAAGCCACATTTGAATTGCCCATGAGGACTCACGCATCAACTTATTTTCTAATAAAACTTATCATAAACTTGGTCCGGTAGAGACGTTGAGAACCTCACATTCTTTGAGAGCAAGGTGTCCACAACACCTGGTGCAACGCAATTGATGCGGATGTTGTCCTGGCCCACTCGTAAGCCAAATTCTTTGCTAGCTGATTAATCGCACCTAATTTAAAGTAAACAAATATGATTAGCCAAAAATAATCAAGCCATTGGAACACTTGTACACGCAAAAATAATATAACAGTTATTAACATAAGGGCGTTATTACGCGACGCACATGCACATTTATAACCCCGCCTACAATCTTATACCTCAATTAATAGCCGTCCAACAACATGTTGAAAATTTCACTGATTCTAAAAGTAGATACATACATTTCATTGGGATATATAATATTTTTAAAGAAAACATATCAGATGTGAACCGCAATCTAGACGCCTTTCCTCAACATAAAAATGATAAGATTTTTTGACCTTTAGTGATTGCATAAACACAGAAGGATGGCGTGACAGCAGCGGTGACGGCAGAAGAGATGAACACAATGTTGCCTCTCCCGGAATTCCTCATGAGAGGAAGAGCGAGTTGGCTCAAATGGAAACCTGATTCCAAATTTGTGGCCATGATTAGGGAATATTCCTCAGCACTCACATCTTCGGCCGAGCGTAATATAGCGGTCCCGATGTTGTTCACCTGAAATAAAAATTAATTATTAATCCATCATACAATCCATCACATGACATGTCAATCATAGAATATCATGTTATATCAAAATCGTCATATCAATTTTTAAAAAGTTAAGGTTTCAGCCTAACAAGAATGTCGAGCTTTCCATCAAAGGTTGCGGAAACCCTCTCCATCAACCTCTCTCGCTCCGCGCGGGACGTCACATTGCACACTGAGGCGGTGACCGAGTGGCCGAGGGCCTTCCACCGCCGCAAGGACTCGTCGAGCTCGGTCTCATCACGGTCGCACGTGTGCACCAACGCGCCGAGTCTGACCAGTTCCTCGACAATGGCGTGCCTGAAATTGCAAAAAAAAAAAAAAACAACCGTTAGAAGAAGAATAACCTATCCAATACCATTCTCTGGAAATAAAGCCGACCCAACAAAAATCAGAATAAGGAGAGAACAAGTGACCCAATGCCTCTAGCTCCACCAGTAACGAGAGCGGTCAGTCCATTAAGGGACCATTTGTTGTTCTGATCCCCTTTGAGGGTTGATGTGTTTCCCTCAGCCATATTTTCTTCCCTTCTATGTATTAATTAACACCTCAAGTAATTGGGAATCCACAAATGTGTACCTTCTTTTTATATAGAGACCAATGGGGGGTGCAAATTTGGTCAACACTTTCAATCAAGTGCGTGTTTCCAAAAAGTTGGATCTAAATTTTGCGGCGTTTGGGTAGAAGAATAAGAGAGGAATATGAGAGAATAGACAAGAATAAAAAAAAGGTGTGTGAGTAGAGAATAAATGGGTATAGCTTTACAGAATTATGTGAAAATAAATTGGTATTTGTATTAAAGACTTTCCTTATAATTGTGTTATTCTTCCACTGGTATAAGAGGACTCACATATCAAATCACATGTGTCATCACATCAAATCATCTGTCATCATCTCTTATACATCAACAAGGTTCACATGTCAAATCAATTTTTTATACTTTATTCACATTTTATTCTTAATCAACCAAGCAATTCAACATTTATTTATTTAAAAAAAAAGAAGAATTTCTCAAACACAAACACCTAAATCCACTGAGAATGAAGAGAATTCATCAATTACGAAAATCTCTCTCGCCCCCTTACGCAATTTTTTTTTTCCCATTGGGTTAAGTTAGGGTGCTTAGGCTTTATTTGAGTTAGGTTAAGGGTGATTGGGTTCAGATTGCACGGTGACTTATTTCGGTTGGATTTATATGCAGTGGACCATTGTTTTTTCAGGGGAGGATCTCAACCACATTGGATGGGGTTTTGGGCGTCCCCATTATTTGTTTTTGCGGGCATCCATCAGAGAAAAATCTTAATCAGAAGAAGTATATACGATTTTATAAAAAAAATTAATAAAAATTATTCTGTGCAATGATTTATAATAAAGAGAACTTGACATCACAAATTAAATTTCATTTTTGTCTTGCATTTAATCACACACTATGCTGGGATACTAGTTTTGGATAATCATAATCATAATATTAATTATAATTGTTTAAAAACCATGTGACCTTTATAAACCATGTGTCTTTGCCAGCTTGTGACATGTGACTTTCATTCACTTGTACACCCACGATCATCTTGATATATATATATATATACATAGTTGGTACTTGGTTCATTGAAAATTGAAAAAATTAAAAAAAAAGTTCAGAAGGAAAAGTAAAGGAAGGACGAACCAGTTGAGAGGTGCAGTGGATGAAGAGATGAAAACAACATCCTGAGGCCGACAAAGCCTGAAGAAAAGATAAGATACATAGGATATTACATAAGAACAAAGAACTCGACGCACTGAAATCACCCAGCTTTACTAATGTAGAGTTGGGTGATTTCAGTGAACCCGAAGTACAGTGATAGGGAATCTTTTTAAAAAGGATCTTAGAAAATCTCAAACATTTTTCTTTCCATAAAAAAATTTCCAAACGTCTGCTGTAGGGTCACGACTCACGATCAAACAGAAATATGAGAAATTAGAAATACTAAATCCGTGTAACATGGACATATAACATATTGTTGCATTTATTTAATGGCCAAGTGGATGTCTCCATATCTGATTTTTTTTTTTTAATGTATGAATGAGCTGAGTTACATCTTCCCTTGAGGGTCGATGTGTTTCCCTCAGCCATTTTTTTTCTTCCTTCTGATAATCAATTCATGCTCTAAACAATCCATGAAATTGTGATGGTTCTTTTGTTACAAAATGGATTATTAGATAGTGTAGCGATGTTGTGCGGTCCGTGCGAACTGCATATATACATTATTAACCCCTCATTTGAGATGGAGCATAAGTCAAGAATATAGAAGAATAAAGGAGAATAGCCTAAAAAATTGTTTGTTTTGCAAGAATAAACCTTGATAGTTATGTATGGATAAACTATAATAAGATCTGATAACTATTCAATGAAAATGTTGGAATTACTTATCAGAGTTTATCTATGCTAATGAATAAAAATATTATTCTCTGTCATTTTAAAAAATTTATCTCACATATCACTCTTTACACACATTCCAAAAACTGTTATATCTATCATATCACACACACATCTCTTATATTTATTATCAAAAACAAGTAATTTATGCAAGGGTTGTCATTTAAAAAGTCATAAACTCTTATCTATCTCTTATCTACCATTTATCCTTACTTTATCTATGGTGAACCAAACAAAAAAAAAATCATTTTCGTTTTTCAATAAGAATAACAGAAAAAACAACAAAAAAAAATTTACTTATTCAGTATAGATTGTTATCAATCCCAGTATAACTATTAGATGTTTAATCCTATGCCACACTTCATACGTGGTTAAATAGCTTATGTCTATGTTCAAACCAAACCTAACCAAATATGAGAAACTAGAAATACGAAATCCGTGTAACATGGACATATATTGTTGCATTTATTTAATTTTTATGATTATCAAACCTGTTCTCGTGTGCCAAGTGGATATGTCCATATCTGTTTTTTTAATGAATGAATGAGCTGGCATACATCTTCACTTAAATTAATCGCATTTAAAGGGGGGGGGGGGGGGGGGGGGGGGGGGGGGGGCGTGGGTTGTTAGACAATCGCCCTTTGAAATAGAAAAAAATAAACCTAATGTTGTAAATATAGTGGATACCCACCACTCCTCCTTGCCATAACCTCCCCCACTCTTCTACTCTATAACCCCTCTCATTTAACTCCATAACCCCCACTATTAATCACCCCACTATCTACCCCTCACCTCTATGGACTTGTAACTTCTCACCTTTGGAATTCCTCCATGTACCCTATAAATAGAGGGGTCTCTCATGTATTCCACAACCAACCAATAAGTGAAGAATAAGAAATCTTTCTCTACCTCTCTTCTCTATATGCCTTGTGTGATTTGTTTATGCTTTCTTATGTTCAAGTATTTTACTTAGTTCATAATACGTTATCAGCACGACGACGCTCTTGTCTAAACTCGCTAAAGAGGTTTGTATTTTGTTGAGTTCATGATGCTCAAATCATCATGACTATATCTTATATTTTGTGTACAACATGTAGACAATTTTATGAATTTCTTTTTTGACAAAGAAAAATGAGTTTTCTTACTCTATGCTACATAATTAAGTATGCCTATGCGTTGTATCCTTTTATCCTAGAAATTTTTTCTGACAACGTATCAGTTTCTGAATTTTTATATGATAAGAATTTAGATTTGTTATATTTCTCATATAATAAGTTGATATCTCATAAAAAAAAATTGTAGAGAAATTTTGTAGCCTTTGGTGATCTGATTGTGAGATGATGACTGGTGTCAATTTTAATAACTTTTCATGGATGTTGCTGGTAACTAGTAGCTGGGGCAAGGGTATGCCAATTATGATGATTTCTTGATTCTCTTGAAATGCCATAGCTTTAATTTTCCTATTTTTTAATCATTTCATTGTTGTCGGGTAGAATATTTGTTACTTCAAAAAGAAATAACAGACTCATGGGTGGTATGAGAGATGAAGTATCTAGTCTATTTTGCACTAATGCCATTAATCATCTTAGTGGAGTGGTGGTGTTTAACAGTGTAACTACTTCCTTGTATCTTGTTTATTATTTTCTCATTGTGTTTTCTGTGATTTATGGCTGATGTTGAATTTTCTTTACTTTAATGTAGTATTAAATTCTTGATTTTCACTTGATTTTAAAGGGTGCTGACTGTTGGGTGTGTTGATTTGTAGTGACATTACTTCATTTTTCTTATAGAGATATCTACCATGTCGAATCTTACAAAACTCGAATTCACCGCACTTGACATTTCGGGCAACAACTATCTCTCGTGGATACTGGATGCAGAAATCCACCTTGATGCCATGAACCTTGTCAACACGATAAAGAAAGGAAATCAAGAGTCCCTGCAGGACCGCGCAAAAGCGCAACAACGCATACGATCCTACGAAATAAAACATATTTCTCGACATTGACATTAATAAATGCAAATGTTAATACCATCTCTGGTACTACAAACTTAATTGAAGGCTCCGGAAGAGCAAATATAATATTACCAGGAGGTACAAAATTTTGTATTCATGATGCATTATATTCAGCGAGATCCAGAAGAAATCTGCTAAGTTTTAAAGATATTCGTCTTAATGGATATCATATTGAGACTATAAGAGAAAATAATATGGAGTATTTATGCATTACTTTAATTATTTCAGGCCAAAAGCATATATTAGAGAAACTTCATGCTCTCTCATCTGGGTTGTATTATACAACCATAAAAACAATCGAATCATACACTGTAATGAACCAGAAGTTCTATGATTCAGATATTTTTACGCTTTGGCATGATCGTCTCGGGCATCCAGGGTCTACAATGATGCGTCGAATAATTGATAATTCATTTGGGCATCCGTTAAAGAACCAGAAGATTCTTTTACCTAATCACTATCAATGCACTTCGTGCTCACAAGGCAAATTGATAGTTAGACCATCCCCTACAAAAGTCAATGTTGAGTCACCAACATTTTTGCAAAGAATTCAAGGGGATATATGTGGCCCAATCCACCCCCCATGTGGACCATTCAAGTATTTTATGGTATTAATAGACGCATCTGCTAGATGGTCGCATGTTTGTCTATTATCCACTCGGAATGCTGCATTTGCAAGACTACTTGCTCAAATAATCCGATTACAGTCTCATTTTTCGGATTATCCTATAAAGTCAATACGCCTTGATGGAGCTGGTGAATTCACATCGAAAACTTTTAACGACTATTGTATGTCGCATGGCATCGATGTTGAACACCCTGTTGCTCATGTGCACACCCAAAATGGATTAGCTGAATCATTTATTAAGCATCTTCAGCTAATTGCACGTCCTATGCTTTTGAGGACAAAATTACCCCTTTCAGCTTGGGGTCATGCTATATTGCATGCAGCAGCATTAGTTCGCCTTCGGCCAACTGCTTATCATCAATATTCCCCTTTACAGCTTGTATTGGGTCATCAACCAAATATTTCACATCTTCGTATTTTTGGTTGTGCTGTACAAGTTCCTATTGCCCCTACACAACGAACTAAAATGGGCCCTCAACGTCGATTGGGAATTTATGTAGGATTTGATTCTCCTTCTATTATAAGATATCTTGAACCATTGACAGGAGATGTTTTTACCGCTCGATTTGCGGATTGTCATTTTGATGAGACAATATTCCCGTCGTTAGGGGGAGAAAATCCGTCGCCAGAAGAACGACGTGAACTTACTTGGAAAACTCCATCTTTGGATCATCTTGATCCTCGCACTAATCAATGTGAAACTGAAGTGCAAAGAATCACTCATCTTCAAAGAATTGCGCATCAATTGCCAGATGCATTTAATGATGCAGCAAAAGTGATGAAATCACATATTCCAGCTGCTAATACTCCAGCTCGGATTGATATTCCAATAGGAAAAACTGTTAATATGCCGGCTAATGAATCAACAAAGACACGCCTGAAGCGTGGAAGACCTATAGGCTCAAAAGATTCGGCTCCCGAAGGAGAAAAACAATGAAGAATAATTCTCTAGAAGAGCATGAAACACTTGAAAGACTCACAATAATAAATCCTACAGAAGAAGTCCCTGAAGTGACACAAGTCCCCGAAGAGACTGACGTCCCTGAAGTGATACCCGTACATGAAGATCAAGTACATGGAAATGAAGAAATTTCCATAAATTACGCAAATTCACAAATATTGTGGGATCGAAAGCAAGTGCTTGTTGATGATATATTCTCTTTTGCAGTAGCTACAGAAATCATTTCATATGATGATTCAGAACCACGTTCAGTGGATGAATGCAGACGAAAAAATTGTTGGCCACAATGGAAAGCTGCTATTCAAACAGAATTGGATTCACTTGCAAAACACCAAGTATTTGGACCAGTAGTCCTAACCCCTGAAGGTGTTAAACCAGTAGGATGTAAATGGGTGTTCGCAAGAAAACGAAATGAAAGAAACGAGATTGTTAGATACAAAGCTCGTCTTGTGGCACAGGGTTTCCTGCAGAGACCTGGGATCGATTTTGAAGAGACATATTCTCCTGTGATGGACACAATCACATTTCGGTATTTAATTAGTCTTGTAGTCTCAGAAGGACTTGACATGCATCTAATGGATGTGGTTACTGCATATTTATATGGAAAATTAGATACCGACATTTATATGAAAGTTCCTGAAGGACTAAAATTGCCTGAAGCAAAACCACGAAACATGTACTCAATCAAGCTAAGACGATCCTTGTATGGATTAAAGCAATCTGGACGAATGTGGTATAACCGTCTTAGTGAGTACTTAATAAAAGAAGGATATGTCAATGATCCAATATGCCCCTGTGTATTTATTAAGAAAACGGAACTTGGATTTGCCATTATTGCAGTATATGTTGATGATATTAATCTAATTGGGACTCCTGAAGAGCTCGAAAAGGCTTCCGAATATCTAAAAAAGGAGTTTGAAATGAAAGATCTTGGAAAAACAAGATATTGTCTCGGCCTGCAGATTGAGCGGAGTTCAAACGGGATACTTGTTCATCAAACAACATATGTTGAAAAAATCCTGAAGCGTTTTAATATGGACAAATGTCATCCATTAAGTACTCCTATGGTGGTAAGGTCACTTGACCCAAAGAAGGACCCTTTTCGTCCGAAAGAAGATGATGAAAATCTTCTTGGTCCTGAAGTACCTTATCTTAGTGCAATTGGTGCCTTATTATATTTAGCCCAATGCACTAGACCTGACATTGCATTTTCAGTTAATTTATTGGCCAGATTTAGTTCTGCACCAACTCGACGGCATTGGAATGGTGTGAAGCACATTTTTCGTTATCTTCGTGGAACGTCAGACATGGGCCTATTCTATGCAAAGATTCCAATAATGGTGCACAATTGAAGGGTTATGCAGATTCAGGATATCTTTCAGATCCTCACAAGGCTCGCTCACAAACAGGGTATGTATTCACTTGCGGTGGCACAGCGATCTCTTGGCGATCTACGAAACAGACTTTGGTCGCCACGTCTTCTAACCACTCTGAGATTCTTGCACTCCACGAAGCAAGTCGGGAATGCGTGTGGATAAGGTCTTTGGTTCATCATATTCATACTGCATGCGGACTATCTCTCATTACAGATGTTCCAACAACTATTTATGAAGACAATGCAGCATGCATTGCTCAAATCAAAGGGGGATATATCAAGGGTGATAGAACGAAGCATATTTCTCCAAAATTCTTTTACACTCATGAGCTCCAGCAGAGACATGAAATTGATGTTCAACAAATTCAGTCAAAGGACAATCTTGCAGATTTGTTCACTAAAGCTTTGTCGACGTCAACATTCAAGAAGCTGGTGTATAACATCGGGATGCGACGAGTTAGCGACCAAAATTCTTGTATTTATGAGGGGGAGTAATTTTTGATGACATTTTGCGAACTGTACTCTTTTTCCTTCGCCTAGGTTTTATCCCAATGGGTTTTCCTGGGAAGGTTTTAACGAGGCAGTGTTAAACGCATACACCATTATACGATTAAGTTACATTGTACTCTTTTTCCTTCGCTTTGGTTTTTTCCCACTGGGTTTTCCAAGCAAGGTTTTAATGAGGCAATTATTTTAGCGTGGTGGTCATACAAGGGGGAGTGTTGTAAATATAGTGGATACCCACCACTCCTCCTAGCCATAACGTCCCCCACTCTTCAACTCCATAACCCCTCTCATTCAACTCCATAACCTCCACTATTAATCACCCCACTATGTACCCCCTCACCTCTATGAACTTGTAACTTCTCACCTTTGGAATTCCTCCATGTACCCTATAAATAGAGGGGTCTCTCATGTATTCCACAACCAACCAATAAGTGAAGAATAAGAAATCTTTCTCTACCTCTCTTCTCTATATGCCTTGTGTGATTTGTTTATGCTTTCTTATGTTCAAGTATTTTACTTAGTTCATAATACCTAATATAATAAGTAAAAATAAAAGCTAAAAACAACAGTTAGAGAACTACTAGTAAAAGGTAAACCAAAAGGACGGGGCCCATGAAAAAAAGGACCACAAAAGAGGGACCAACACATACTATTCAAAAAGTAAAATATTAGACTATACCAACACATACTATTCCAACACATATTCAACCATGTTATCGATTAAAACTCATACTTTACATGTTTTTATCTTTTTTAAAACTATTATGACAAATCGGTGGGCGTCTATTGTATAGTTGGGTGATTTCTGTGGACCAGAAATACAGTGACAGAGATTAAAACAAAAAAAAATTCCTAATTAGAGTACACCCCAAACAAACATTTTTAGAGTCATCACAAAAAAACGAGAACCGTGTAACATTGACTGTGCTATTTAATATACACTTTTTTTTCACCCTAATTTCATTTTCATATACGTCAATAAAAAAAATCGCCAAAACATATACCTATATTAACGAGATATATTTGTTTTGATAGAAATATTTTAAATTTTTTATAAATACATTTACTCAATTCATTAAAGTATATGTTTCAATTTAAAAAAAAAATGTGTATCAAATTAAATGTGGTGGATCATTTTTAAAATTTCAAGACACATGTACACTAGAATCAAGAGTGAAAAAAAATTTATATATAACATTATCTTTATCTTTATCAAGCTGTTCACATGTGCCACATGTGAAAGTGTTCCTTGTGTTTCTTTTAATGACGAAAGAGCTTAATTATATCTTGACTTGATTGTATTTTTAAACCGACTCTAACATGACTGTTCCTAGGCCTGTCAATGGGTTACGAGTCGACTCGAACCCGATCCAATAAAAGATGTAAAATATCTTATCTGAAGAACCCGAAACCCGATATGGACCCGACCTGAAGGACCCGATCATCCAAACGGGATCGGGTCGGGGTCCTAGGCTTGTCAACGGATCATGGGTCGACTCGGACCCGACTCGAATCCAACTCGATAAAATGTGTAAAATACCCTACCCGAATGGCCCGAAACCCGATATGAACCTGACCTGAAGGACCTGATCATCCAAACGGAACGGGTCCGGGTCTACCTAGATCCGATCTCATGGACCCGTTGGACATGATACTATTATAGGTCTTGACTCAAACCTATGAATCAAAGTAATGACCCTTACCTTTTATTTATTTTTATGACTCAAACCAAATATCTAGCTGAAGCCGCAGGGAGGGACCGCAACATCTACAGGACTGCCTCATGGATATCTATAACCTAATAGATCAACTTGACCATGTGGCTTTTTACAAAATCCTGCGGGACTTGATTGTTGGACCCGATGCCTTGGCACGATATGCACGCAGGTCAAGATCATCAAGATTCACATATTGTCTTATGCACTCACAAGTTCGTCATATACTACAAAATGTTATTAATAGTATAGAATTTTGTATACGAGATATCCAATATGCTATAGCTTCTCAGGAAACAGGAGATGGACATTTTGAACATTTTAATATAGTAATATAAGTTGATAAGGCATTTCCACCAAAAAAAAAAAAAAAGAAATATATATATATATATATATATATATATATATATATATATATATAGAGTGAAATACTTACGTGCGGTCGTGCGGTCGCGATCGCGGGTCCATCACATCCGACGGTCGGATTCGCATCCGACCGTCGGATGCGATGGACCCGTGATCGACAGCTCGTGATCGCGGCCGCACCGACCACACGTAATCACTTCCCATACAGTGAAATATATATATATAACTGAAGCAGTCAAGCCCACTGGATAATTAATTCACTTGAACTTTGTTTTTTACAATTGAAAAGCCACACAACCAAAAAATATCAAACAACCATAAAATCCATCCCACCAAAAAAGTCTCCATCCGAGAAAACCTGTCCCCTTATCACATCACACCCGACATGTCTCTTCACTCCACCCACACCATCATCAACAACAAGACACCCCGACCTGTCCTCTCCCTCGACCCTTCGTCTACTCCGTCGCCCTGAGGCTAAGCCTGTCAACGGAGCGGATACGGAGCGGATATGGTCATATCCGTATTCGTATCTGAAATTTTTTTATGTATCTGCATCTGTATCCGTATCCGACGGATATTTAAAAAGTGTATCCGTATCCGATCCGAAATTTTGGATACGGATTCGGATAATTATCCAAAAAATCCGAAATCAATAAATAAATAATTAAGCATAACAGATTTTCATTTAAAGTTCACAAATTGACTTAAAATTAAAAATTCATAAACATAAATCCTAATATCTCCAACAAAAACATAAACCCTTAAGTGAATGTGAGCTATTAGATCAAAATCAAAGGGCCCATATTGAGTACTAAAATTAATTTTTTTTAAATGCCATCGGATACGGATATATTTCGGATCGGATAGGGTCATATCCGTATCCGATCCGAAAATATTCGGATACGGATATTTTTTTCGGATATGGATACGGATTATTCGGATATCGGATATTTTCTGTATTTTCGGATACGGATTCGGATCGGATTCGGATAATTTTTCGGATAATTGACAGGCTTACCTGAGGCGCTCGATGGACTCGAACGCGCGTTTGCGTAGCCTGAAAAGCATAGCAAGAAGACAAAGTGGAGTTCATCCGGGTCGACCCGGACCCAACCCGGGTCCGCAATTTGCTGGGTTCGCTGGGCAGGGTCCCATCCAGGACCCGGGTCCGGCGGACCCAGGCCCATGTCGGGTCCAAGGTCACTCGAACCTCGGACCCGGCCCGAATGAGACCCGTTGACAGGCTTAACTGTTCCCAACTTTGTCTTATTAGGCACCATTTATTTTCAGTATGAGTGAATTCTATACCACTATACTCCAGTGTTTTAAAACCCGACCTGACCAGTTCGATTGAATTGATTAAATCTTTGTCCATTTTTGAATTTTGATTCGATTTTCTGTTAAAATCTAATGATATAAAAAAAATCAATAAAATCTAATTAACCTACCGGTTGAAGTGACGGTTTTTGTGAACCGACACGGGTCGATTAAACTGATCGGTTCTTTATTCATAAAAATTTGATTAACTACTTGATAACATATGAAATTCAACCAAAAAAAAAAATTTAGATTTTATATATTAAAATCATGTGATGATGTTAAATAACAAATTTATACATATTTTTTCTAAAATATTTCATATTTTTTATTAGTATTGATAATTAATATATTTATTATATTATAATTATGTTATGGATGAAATTCAATTAATCTAATTACTGAACCACTGTTCCTTGATATGATGATTTTTTTGGATTCATAGGATGGTTTGATTTTTTATAACTATATTACACGAGTTAACATTTTCATATTTGCTCGCTTAACCAATGGCACACGTAATATAAGATTCTGGTTGATGTCAGAGGTAACCTCATTTTTATTTTTTATTTATATATTTTTTTTATTTCCTAGCGATCGGCGTATGCATGGAATAGATAAATGGGTGCGGTTATTTTAACCCCATTTTTTTTTTTTTTCTGATCCCACTCGTTAGATGATCCACCCCATTCCAAATTCATGAAATGCAATCCCATCCCTGTATATATATATCACACACGACAACCCTAACCCACCTTTTCAGATTTTTCTTCTTTCTCCTCTCTCCCTCGGCAGGTCCCCTCTACACCCTCGCCGCCGGCACCGTCAGCACCTCCGCCGCCTCCACATTGGGCCCCACCTACCTCCTCCTCAACGTGGCCCTCCCCCTCGTCTCCGTCGCTGCAGCCGCCCTCCTTCCCATCCTCCGACGAGCAGCGGCAGCCCCCCACCGGATCCCGCCGCCCACGACTACGTCCTCTTCCTCCTCCTCAACACCTTCGCCTTCCTCACAGGCCTCTACCTCCTCGACGCGTCCTCCGCCTCCCCCTCCTCTTCAATGGGGCCATCCTCCCTCTCTGCGTCCCCGGCATCATCTGCGCCAGGGAATAAGCCCGCCGCACTATCACCTTGAGCTTCCGCATCAACGACGACGCATCCGGTTCAGCCTCGTCGACATTGACGAGATCGAGCTCCAGAGCAGACAAGGAGGAGAATAGATGGAGGTGGCGGTGTTATCTTAGTGTATAGCTCCCCTAGATAAATAGCCAACTTATTCCATCAGGTAAAATTTAATTTAAACGTGATACATGAAAAATGTCTAAGGGCGCTGATACACCCAGTCCATTTTGTAACCCATTTTGCAGCCTCATACACTAAGACAGCTTAGTATATACTGCGTTATCTTAGTGTATGGGTCCTAACATAGTATATGACCTAATTTTGATTTATTATTTTTTCAATATGAAAAAAAAAACGCTAATGTATCTTAGTATATACTTCATTTCATATAATAGCATGCACTTCAAAAGATGAGTGTATGATTTTTAAAAAATCATGGATTGTAAAACAGGCTGCAAATGGGGCTGTGTATATCTTTTTCCAATGTCTAAGCGTGGACTTTAGAGGCTTCACAGAACAGTTGTCCCCATTGGCCCACTTTGTTTTATCACCTCCTGAGTTGAAGAATAGCATTAATACACTCAATCCTCAATCCGTTTTGCAATCCGTTTGTAGTCTCATATATCATAATACCAACCTCTAAAGTTTAATCTGAATACAACATTAATCATGTATTCATACCAATACTGTTTTGAAGTATCACTGTTGTAAATGTTCATTAAAGTTATCTCTATATGACTATATTCACTATAACATATCATTAGAAAATTTTCACATTTGTTATAAATAATATCATTCAATTCATTTAAATTTATTTTAAATTTTATAAAAATACATGCATGTGTTTAAGACGGAAAATGAGAACAAAAACAGAACTTGTGCTTTAAATTTTTTGCAAGTGTGTTTTTTTTAGATATAGTTTTCCATTTTTGTATATTATAAAATTACATTTCCTTTTCCTACGTATCACGGGGTGGTGGCGCAGTTGGCTAGCGCGTAGGTCTCATAGCTATATCTGAGTTATCCTGAGGTCGAGAGTTCGAGCCTCTCTCACCCCATTATAATTTTTTATTTTTAAGTCCCTCTAAACATACCTATTTGGGATTGGTCTTTTCCTTCTTCATATTTCTTTTTTAGTCCCCAAATTCAACCGCCTATTTGATTTTTAGTCCCTCCGTCAAACGTCCGTCCATACACCGTTAATTTGTGAAATGTAATTTTATTTTTAAGTCCTTATAAACCATGCCTATTTAAGGATCGGTTTTTCCCTTCTTCATATTTCTTTTTTAGTTCACAAATTCAACTGCCTATTTAGTTTTTAGTCCCCTGTCAAACATCCGTCCATACA
Source organism: Acorus calamus (assembly GCA_030737845.1). Taxonomy (NCBI): domain Eukaryota; kingdom Viridiplantae; phylum Streptophyta; class Magnoliopsida; order Acorales; family Acoraceae; genus Acorus; species Acorus calamus. The sequence goes on along the minus strand of CM060863.1, from coordinate 755,746 downwards.
CCGTTCATTTGAGAAATGTGATTTATTTTTAAGTCCCTGTAAACTATGTTATTTAATGATCAGTCCCTCCCTTCTTCATATTTTATCACTAAATAACATAGTTTACAGGGATTGATCACTGAATAACATAGTTTATAGGGACTTAAAAATAAAATTACATTTCACAAATTAACGGTGTATGGACGAACGTTTGATGGAAGGACTAAAAACCAAATAAGCGGTTAAATATGAGAATTAAAAAAGAAATATGTAGAAGTGTGAGACTGATCTCTAAATAGACATGTTTACATAGACTTAAAACTAAAAAAAAAAAATTTTTGACACACCGATGTACTGACCCAGTAGATAATGCACAGAAATTAGATGCTCTTTTTAATTTTTTGGGGAGGCGCTCGATGGACTCCGGGATATCAACCCAATAATTTTTTAGTTAGTCCAAATTTGTTGCTTTTTTTTTCTTTCATGATCCGGGATATCAATTTCATTTTCCAAGTTAATATAGAAAAAAAAATTAAGACACGATTCTTTTGTTAATCCTGACATATATCATATATAAAAAAAAAATATGGTGAAGTAAATACTAAATCGTGCAAATATCCAACAAAGTGCACTTCATTTCATGAAAACAAAATAGGAAACTGTATAATTTTTTTTATTTAAAGAAAGTATACATTTCATCGTGTGGACACTACAAATGATGCTACAAACAGAGACGGCGCCACATATAATATGGTTGGATCAATTGACCCGTCATATTTAATAAAAAAACACAAACTATTACTTTCACATTTTCAAACCATAACAGCTCAACCCACCAATTAATCATATTCAACCCAGATTTTATATTAAAACCTTCAAATTGTTATATATTGAAAATCATTCATTTTCTTTCTTTGATGATTTATTTTTTATTAATGTAAGTTATTGTTCTATTTCCAACAAAAAAAAATTGTTGTTTTTGATAAATATATAATAAGAGTATATTATTTGGAAAATTTTATACAATTTATTTTTTTTAAATGATCTCATCTATAAAAATTCATGGAGCCACCACTGGCTACAAACCATCACCTAGGTATTATGTTGTAGACTATAGTCACTTCTATGCAGGTACTACGCTGTAGACTATACGTACTGCAAAAAAGTGACTGCAAAAACATTTTTACTAGTTAGCTAATGGACAACTATTAGGGGCTTTGTCTTTCATCTTTTCTGCATACCCTTTTTTGCTAACGTAAGCGTATACTGATTTATTATATGATTTTTTATTTGCAAAAGTTATGTAAATCATTTAAATATATACCTCATTTTTGTAAATGTATGTACTAAATGGACAAGTATGTGCCTTTAAAAAATCAAAACATATGAAAAGTAATGGGAAGGTTAAACTCCCCCATGTCTGGACTAGGCCTGTCAACGGGTCGGGTCCAGACCCGGACCCGACCCGACCCGGACCCGATTACACGTGTAATATACCCGACCCGATTCGGACCCGACCCGATTTGGAGCCGACCCGGTGGACCCGAACATACAAACGGGTCGGGTCCGGATCCACCCCGCCCCGACCCGTTGGACCCGAGACCCGACTGTTCTATTAATATACACTCATATATTACAAGAATATTAGTATTAGTTGACCCATAATTTTATTTCTTATTTATCAAGTTACAAGTATAAGTGTTTATTGTTTAATTTGTGACACAAATAACTATGAGCTCTCCATTTTAATTCATTGTTATATTATTTAGACTTATGTTTACTTTGAATGTTGTTTAGTAATTCATTCACTTCTTTTAAAATGTACAAAAATATGTTCAAACACAGTATTAGAACATCAGTTTAGAAAGTTCAATAATAATTAATGTTTTATTACAAATTTTTCTTAATAGAATGATAAAACAAACAAATTCATGAGTTTAATTTTTTTTTGTTTTTATTAACTTTCCTCGGGTCGGGTCCGGACCCGATCCGACCCGAGACCCGACGGGTCCGGGTCCACATGTTCAAGACCCGCCGGGTCCTGGGTTGGACCCGGACCCGCCGGGTCCTGTCACGGGTCGGGTCCGGGTCCACCCCGACCCGACCCGGACCCGACCCGTTGACAGGCCTAGTCTGGACTGATGGACTCTCAATAACAATTGATGGATTAAAAGATTAGTTGTCATCTCGACCATCCAAGATTTCAAGGTGCAATAGAAAGAATAAACAAAGCAAGCAATACAATTGAAGACAACTTTCTAGAGTTACAAAAATACAAAATTTATGTATCACTTGTATTGAGTCCTAAACCTCTGCCCAACATAGCCTGAATTCATCCAAGAAAACAAGTGCAAGATGAAGAAGGCTTTAAAGCAAGAATACAAGATAATTTAGAATCGTGAACTACTACAACAACACATTTCACAATGGATGTCTCAGTATCAGACTCTTACTTCTATGTGTTCCCTTAACATATGCTCTTTCACAGATGATATTGGTACCTGCACAACAACAAAAGAAAATATTAGTTGTTTGTCTTCACGTGCATCTCTGGCACCTGAAAGGGATGTATAGGACCAAACAAGAACACTTATATATAATGTGATATTCTATCTTGATTTGTTAGATATAAAAAGATTCAAAATTATCAACCTCCTACTACTTGAGGTGTTTTCACCTCCCTCCATTTTTCATTCTTCAATCCAAGAAAGAAAATATGTACACAGAAACAAAAAACCAAAAGATGCATTAAATTCACTATAAAAAAAAAAAACTTTGCCCATATATCAACAGATGGAAATGGGAGCGTGTTCCAATTTGTGGTAGTTAATTATCATTGAGGAAATCATTTTGTGTAAGTGGATCATTCTGAATTCTGAAATATGTGAAGACGTGCTTATGTAATAACCATATCGCTATACTAAAGTTAGCATGGATTGTTAACACCATCATTGACCAGGGCATATCTGCAAGCCTATTTAAGATAATATATATATGCCTAATTTGACTTTATGACGGGAAAAAAAATGATCATCTTTTTCACAGTCTCGTCACAAGTGTAATATGGAAATTACCTCCTTTCGATGGAAAATGCCAGCAGCAAGGGCAGCAGAAGCACTGGTTTTCCGGAAAACTTCAGAGAAGTGCACGACAGCTCCAGCACCACTGCTGGCAATTATAGGTAAGGTCACAGCATCAGCTACTAGATTAACAAGATCTGTGACAAACCCAGTCCCTTGACCTGCAACAGAATGCAATTCAGAATTGCAATTATCTCAAATATACAAGGGAGCTAAAATAATCTGAATGTAAAAACGATATTCAGGAAGTTAGTTGTTCTATTGCAAAATGTGGAAAAAAAAAAGGAAAGCCAGGTATTGTCTTCAGTTCTCCATAAAAAAGGATTTTCTAGTTTTGAAGTATAATTTATAGACATTGATAATTGCGATATTCAATGTACCATCAGCATCAATGCAGTTGAGCAATATTTCTCCAGCTCCCAGCTCCTCAACAGCTTTTGCAAGCTCATAAGCTCCAATAGGTCGACCCTCACGTCCACCATTGACCTGCTTGAGTTAGTAATTAACAACTCAGAAAATGCAAATGAAGTGCAACACAAGAAGCACAAAACACTTCAATGGACATGTCGTGTTTGTGTCCGACACCCATCGGACCACACCCCATGCATGTCAAAAATTAAAAAATAATTTTCCAGGCATGTGTTGAATGTAGGATAGACATAATGAGGAATTGAGGATACGTGAAACTCATAAGGTAGGATATTGTTCATTTTCCCTTGAGAACTAGTGTAAGATTTATGCTCACATGAATGTGAACAATGTTAAAATTTTATTGGAGCAGATAGTTGATGCCCCGTTCCCAACTACTATAGTGATATCAACTTTTTATTTATCATGAATGTGTACTTGCTTTTTTCAAATAATTATAATAAGATATAATTTATTTATTTATTGCATGTTTCTGTGATGTTTTTATTCTAGTTTTTCAAGATTTGCCCTGTCACCATTTCCCTATCAAATTTTGTTTGTGTTCCATATAGCCCACCAAAGTGCATCCTTCACATAAAAAGCTTTGAACAGCATGCAGTACATTGCACTATAATTATGCACAAGACTATTTGTGCACTGGTAATAGATATACCGATCCTATAGCAGGAGTAGTTCATTTCATCCGAAAAAATGAGCGAAGGAAAAGGACACAAAAGCTTACCGTGCACTGGTACCATGCATATTCTTCTCCATTTGGGCCTGTAATATATGAAAAAAAGCTCTTTCTTAAGGGAAAAAAGGAGAAACAATGGAGATGCAAACAGTGGACATTTAAATTTACTTTTGTGTGTGTGTGTGTGTGACATTTAACAAAATGTATAAACCTTTTTAAGGTTGCTAACACAGAAAATTAGACACTTGGAAGAAAAGTTGAAGATAAGGCACTTGGAAGAAAAGTTGAAGATAAGATACTTGGAAGAAAAGTTGAAGATAACAGAGTACCTGGATTAGTCAGCTTTACAGTCTTGAATTTTACATCATCAGGATTCTTGACATACACTCTTTGTGGATCAATACTTACAACAACTGCCTAAGAGCAAGTATTACATCAATAAATCCATAGCTGATGCTCAGTGTCATCAATTTAAGAGTTCACTGCATAATACTAATAAGTCTGTCAAAGATTCAAAGAAACAAATTACAAAATGTAATAAAAAGTATCATGACACGAACCATATTGATGCACTATGATCAAGTCCATGAAGAATCTTATGTTTCTTAATATGGAAAAGAGGTTAATAGCAAATGATCTACTTGTCAGACAATGACTGTAGAAGATCAAACACTGGAAATATACAACAGAGTTCAGGTTTATCATCTGTCCATTATTGCAGGCCTATATAACAAATGGACTAACACGTAGTGATATGCTCTGCTTTCCCAAATTGTCAATCATATCAATTTCTTTTCCACTTTTGAAAGAAAAATTTGGTGATTAGTGTTTCATGTGAGCTGAAGGCAACTTATTTAACCATGAACTACTGACTTAAATCAGATGTAAACTGGAAGACACAAAAGGTTCAGGATCACTCACTGAAATCTATTTTGTTGATAAGAAAATCCAGACTCTAAATTAAAAATTACAATAATAGAGCCTTTAGATTTACTGCTAGTGCATTTTTTTGTCTGTCTGATTACCTGATTTCCATAAACTTGTGAAATCTTCTCTAAGCTGCTCTTTCCGGTCTTGACCTTCAAATAAGGTATGTATGTTGATTAAAAAAGGTATGATAAGAACAACAAAAGAACGTGTGTTAAAGCATGCGTACTCCATCTCGTAAATAAGCTTCTGCCGCATAAACTGCATCACTTCCAATTGAAATCTTATCAGCACCAGATCTGAAATATTCTGATGCCACCTCCAAACTAGAATAGTGCCTGAGGAAAAATAATATCAAGGTATTAGATTTAAAACACAGAGTCTCAAAAATAAACGGACTAGGTGCATGATGAAAACATCGACTGAGTTTAGCCAAAGGAATGCTGAATGCACTGCTATAGACATCTCCTAATCATTCATCATTTAGCTGTTGCACAAACAAAAACTAGTTTTTCTCCATTGTACAAACAACTAGTAATGGCCTGTTTTCTGGATTTGACCAAACAACTTGAAAAACTCTCATCTCTACAAAGATAATATAAGTTTTCAGCATTACATGGTTTTTTTAGGTAAAGATAGACATCTTCAGAAATCTGTCATATGCCCATGCAGAAAAGAGCATTTAGATAGTATCTGGGGCTCCTGAAACACCTCACCCTCAGAGTTGGAAAATAGCTATAATGCATGCCTTTAAGCTGAAATTATATACTGCCACGCTATTTCTTAACTTTAATTAATTATATGTCACAAATATATACAAACATTAGCCATGCTATTTGTCTAAAGATTTGTTTGAACACTACCTTCCATTCCCATCTGTGAAGTCTCTTATCCCACCACCGACTGTAAGGGGTACGAAAACTTTTTCTGATGCAAGGCGAATTACCTGCCAAGCATATACATTACATGATGGTTTAAATATACAGAACAGAGATGATTGAAATTGGAAAGTTTCAATCTAAAATATTACAAAGAGAAGAATTCCTAAATGTACTCAGTAAAGGAAAAATACGTTATGTAGCTGGATTACTGACCTGCAACATTGGCAAATCTCCTAGGGGAAAGTCGCGGAATCCCGTTATGTTCAAAAAGCAAATCTGCATTGTCATTTTCTTTAAATCCAACATGCTTGCATACAAGTAGCAAGAGAAAGAAAGAAATTTACCTCATCAGCCCCATCCTTATAGTATTGACTTGCAAGCTCCACTGGCTTCCCAAGATTTCTCACCTTTTATTGAAAAGAACATGTGAAAAGCAGAGTTGGAGTACAAATAAAGAACAAAACAGTATGATAATAATATGGAACAGAAACAGAAAGACACATGAGAAAAACTGTTTTGTCATACAAACATGCAAAAAAAAACTGTATGTCACTAGATATACCATTTGATCGAGATGAATGTTACTCCAGCGTATGATCCGGGTAAGGGTGCTTATAATGGCCGGGGTAGGAAAATTTTAGGATATGGTTGGGACTTTTGAGATAGAGATTATTTTGCTCTCAGTTTTTCTTTCTTGATAAGAAAGTCATTGAGATCAAGAGACATTTTGGGAATTTTAGTATCTTGTGTCATCAACTTTCATACTCCATTTTATTTTTCAGTCATTTTACTTTTTCTTCCCTATTATATGCATTAAAAAACACCAAAAGATATTTTTACTTATGAGTGTTTTAATATTGATCGATGCATTGATATATCAATCAAGATATACAAATCGGGGCATTTATCAAGATTTTCATGAAATTCAATTTCTTGTGATATATCGCTAATATATCACGAGAAATTCAATTAAAAAGAAGACCCAGCTAATATGTCATTGGGATTCAAAATTGGCCAAATTCCATCCTATAAGGAAAAAAAATCCACACCTTTATTTATATTTAGTCCCTAATTTTACTAAACCTATAAATAAACCCCCATCCCAACACACACCAAACTCTCATTTCCACCACAACAACTCAAATACACATCTTCATCAACAAAAGTGCATATATTTTCTCCATTTTTTAATATTTTTTACTCCTGATTTTTTCGATTTTCAACAAGAAAAATCGCACAATAGATATTTTGATTTTTCGATATCTAAAAATTTGTTATTTATGCAAGATTCTCATACTTTATGCACACTTGTATTGCACGTGCATTCCATTTGTAGCATTATCCTTCAGCACCAAAATTTGAAGAAAGTGAAAACAGCTTGGGGAAAAGGAGCCAGGCCACCAGTTTAGGTTCAATCAAGGATGATATGCAGCTCCCAATGCTAGAGAGAGAAGGGATGGAAGCAGAAAAAAGCATTTTTTTATGATTCCCAAGCCATTTGTTGGGAAATTTAGATACCAAGAAACGAGAAGGTGTTCAAGAGGCGAGAGATTTATGTGAACAACATTTGGGCATCTGCAGTATGCCCCCTGAAGCACTAGTCCATCCACATTTTAAAGGATGATAGGGTATCAATAAATAATTAGGTAAAGGACCTTTAATTGTAGAGTGAGGATATAATGTGAGTGTGGGGCCAATGGATAGGATATTTATGATGTCCTAACTGAAGTCATATTCTGTTTTCTATCTTCCGCATCTCTCTCTTTTTTCTTTTTCTTTTTGAATTAGTGGTAGGCAGTGCCTTTGATTATATTAAAAAGCATAGCCCAATGAAAATTCAAGATCAGGTTTCCATGGAAAGAATCCAATAGCAGCCATTAACAACCATGGAAAGAATCCGCATCTCTTTTTGCATCTTGATTCTTGCACCTTGTGTAATTTACCAGGTCGTTAATAAAAATGTTGACACAACCTTTTCCTCAAAAAGGTAGCAAGATGAAACCAAAAGATACTCAAGAGGGAAATAAATTAAACAAATTAGCAAGTAACAAATATGAGAACTAATCGATTTTTTTCAATTTAGTATTTCAATTTTAAGACAATAACACCAAGGACTAACAAGAAAATTACATAAACAACTTACTGAGCAGCAACCAGCATGGAAGGATAAGAGAAAACATGTACCAGATATGCATGTTGAACATCTTTTGCCACAAACTAAAAGGGAAAAAAAAAGGACATGATGATTCATGCAGCACTTACAAGTCAGCCATCTGTTGTAACCATCCAAATTTTGTTACATCAGAGATATTTGACAGAGTTTGCTAGAAACATATGGTTTATATTCACAAATTGAAGTGCAATTTTACAGATATCTGTTCTATAAAAAAAAAAAGGGTTCTTGATATAAATACAAATTATAGAATATGGCCATTTAATATACCTCATTCTCCTTTGTGTGCTCTCTGACATCATACTGGTCTCCTTTCGTTACAACAAGGTCACCTCTATTATTGGTCCTCACATCAAGGCATGCTATGACCTAGAATAATCAAAGGAGCAGCAGTTAGCATTGCAATTGTAACTGTAAATGCATATGGACTCCCTGTTGGATTAATGAATTTCAAAGTTTCCAGGAGCAAGGTAGAATTTATGAGATCTGAAAGAAGAAAATGATGAGACTGGCAGCAGTATAGACGGAGAAAATACTGACTCTCTTTGCAAGTTTGTTGGCCTTCCCTTTAGTCGGCTTCTGTATTTTGTAGGCAGCTTACAGACAGTTAGACAATGAAACAAAGAGGATACAAGAAATACTTATCATGCATTAGACTTACCTTTATGGTTGAAGGTGATGATGAATCAAGGTAGTGTCGCAATATGGAAAGTCCAACATCTGATGAACAATTAAGAATGGTTTGATTATAATATGTAAAAAAAATATCTATTACATTGAAATTAATATTCTGAAAGATCAAGAAAGAATGTTCTCAAAAAAAAAAAAAGAATCTGACCTAAATTGGTATTAATTATGCAACGTAATAAAAATAAAATATGGCTTTTTGCAACATATTTCAATCATAAAATGTGAACTTGAACAGAAAAAGGAAAAGGAAAATACTGTCCATCAATGTATTATAAGCCATAATTTTTAAAGATGAAATATAGTACAGACAAACTCCTCCACGTATAAAAGTGGAACTAATAGCATTGCCTCAAAATTTTGGAAGTACTGCCTAATAACTAAAAACCCAACCACGTAATTTAATAAAGCATGAATCAAGAGTTCTTGAAGATTGATCAAGCAGAAGTAATTCTACACCTCCACTCTTCTCTGGGTGGAACTGGACTGCATGAACATTTCCCCTTTGAACAGAGGCAATAAAGTTGTCACCATAACTGCAAGTTGAGGAAATCCACTCCCTATTTGCATCCGACTACAGACATTTTTGAAATTCTTTATTTGAGCAAGCTGATTAAAAGATAGAGTGAAATATCTAGGTAAACAATAATATCAAAGAAAGAAGTATACAGGCATTGCTCGATATGAGTGGACAAAGTAAACATGGTGATCTCTAATGGCCTCCAAAAGATTGGACTCTTTAGTTACTTTCAGAGCATTCCAGCCAATATGAGGCACTTTGATACCACTGGATGCGTCAAAACGTCCAACCACGCCAGGTATTAAGCCCAGACCTTTTACTGCAATACATGCTTAATGCGGTCAACATATATAAAATATTACAATATAAGTTCATAAAAAGTAAAAGTACAACCAAAGGAGGATACAATCAATTTGATACTTGTATTTCATTACAGAGAATGGACTGTAATAAATGGGCAACAGCTCTCAAAAGAGATTGATAGAGCTGACAGTATCATCTCACCACATTCACATAATATATAGCCAATAATTTTCCTAGATATGGGAAGCAGAATGTTGGAAAATGGAAACTGGAAGTGGTCAGCGACTGGGAAGGATTTCTAGCAACTTAAATTTCCCGCATTTAATTTTGTAAGTATAGCACACATAATTACTTAATATCAGAGATTCAACATAAATTAGGAATAAATAGAACAAACAATTGGATTCATTATAGATGTTTGTGTGTTCATGCCCATATTTCGTAAACAGAATTACTAATAACTCCTGCATACTAGGCTCCACATTTGTTCCAGGAAAAAAATTCATTCCATCTGCTCATCTTAACAATGAGCATTGAAACGGCTGTCTAGAGAATCAGATTTTGTTCATTACTTCATTGATGGCAAACAAATAAGTTTGGTAAGATTGAAAAATATTAGTAGCATATTTTTTGAAGAAGTTGACTTTAAAAAAAAGCCAGATGGTAAAAAACGCTTAAGATACTATTGAAATACTAAAAAAAATTCAACATAAACTGAAATGTATCAATGAAGTGAAGCATTCTGAATAGAAACAACATGACAAGGTGCAAAGGGAAAAAAACCTATTAATTATATTACATTGTTTGAATACTGAGAAACAATCTGCACTATCCTATTGAGTGCTTCATCATTGTTAGCATGACGCACAACTCAGCTGGGAATCAGCCACTAAACTGGACTCCAGGACTGTGCCCCCGACAATTTTACTCCCTGTGCTACATGAGCAGAGATTGTGTATGGTGCACGGGTTGGACAGGCAAGACAAAAATATCTATTTCAACTCAATGAAGAAGGCATGTACATTAAAAGATTGGTGGCACACGCATGGTACTCCACCATAATCTATCAATACCAAGCTTATATGAAATGATCAGGTCAAAACTTCTCAAAAACAAGAAACAAACTCTCACCAGGCCCATTTTCCTCACTCTGCTCGAAAAGCAATTGAAGCCCAAGACAAATGCCTAGAAATGGGCGATCCTCTTTGATGTACATACATAGAGCTTCAGCCATTCTTCAAATACAAAATTAATAAGAAATGTCACTGTTTACTATAACATAGCAGGAATAGAAAGTAACTTTAAATGGAACAAAAAAAATTCCCAAAAACATTGCCTGTTCCGAGCCAATGAGCTTTCTCAAATACCCTTTATCCTTGTTTTACCATAAATACCTCTTGACATTACTTATCGATTCTAAATCGCATGCATAACCTAATTAAATAATAAACTGAAAGAAATACTTATACCATAACCAAATAATCTTAAATAACATCAACGAAAATCTCTTTTAAAAAATCCAGTTAAAGGAGAATTATTAGATGCAATAAAAAATTTCAAACAAAACCGCTACAAATACAATAGAGCAATTCCAAGAAAAAAAAAAGTAACATAGAAGGATTAGGAAATATGTTTTCCCTGTTTAGGCTAAGAAGAGAATCCTCTCATTCACCAAAAGTCATCTAAAGGCTGTAAGCTCCAAAATTTCATAAAAAGGATGTGAACCACATACTTTCATTGATTTTTCCAACTTTCTGGCTAAATGAAAAACATATGAAATAATATATTATATAAAAACACTACGGTCAAGTTTTTTTTTTATAAAAAAAAAAACACTAAGGTCAAGTTTTTTTTGATAAAAAAAAAACACTAAGGTCAAGTTATTAAATTCAAACTAGCAATGCAAGTATTCTTATAAAAATGTGAGGTACTTCTTTATAGACTCACCCATTCTTACTCAACACTTCCATTGCTGCAGCAAAGGCCCCAACCCCAGGAAAAACAAGGCGATTTGCATTAAGTATGTCTTCTGGCGTTTGCACCTACGATAAATACATTTTGCATGTCAATTTATCCTGAACTCATATTACTCGTTAAATAAATATCTAAACCTTGTAATATCACGAAAGAAAGTCAAGGCAAGATAGAGTAATTCTATCATTCATTCTTCAATAAAAATCTTCAGAGGTTTTTAGAGAGAGCACAAAAAATGTGTGGCTTCAGCAATATTGTGTGGCATCCAAGATTTCAGCGGAACCTTAGTGATGATAAGGTGGAGGAACTCACTTCCCTATTAGGAGCACTTCAACTAGTATTCTTGAACTTGGAAGAGGAAGACAATAGTTTGGACTTTGGAAGCGTGATCTTCAACATGATTTCTCCATCAAATCATTTTACAGAAGGATTAACAAAGACCCTTCCTGTGCGATCTCACCATTAAGGTTTTCACAACTTATTTGGGGAGTCCTTTCTCCATTGAAACTGAGGTGTTTTACGTGGCTGCTTTCCCAATAAAAAATGCTCACCAAGCTTGATCGTTCAAAATTAGCCATCAATGATAACATTAATTGTGAGTTTTACAAAACTGGAGTAGAAACAAAAGAGTATTTGTTCTTTGAATGCCCACTTAGCTCTCGCATTTGGCTAAAGGTGGGATTACATTAATTGTGAGTTTTACAAAACTGGAGTAGAAACAAGAGTATTTGTTCTTTGAATGCCCATTTAGCTCTCGCATTTGGCTAAAGGTGGGATTAACACTTGGCTCAGGTTGCAGCTCCAATAACCTTGAAGGAATGTGGGAGTGGTTCCATAAAATAAGGAAAAGAGGCGACCATAACAACAAGGCAAAATTCCAAAGCCTTGTTCACCATGCAGTTTGTTGGGCTATTTGGACAGCATGCAATGAGCCTTTTTTTTTTTTTGGAAGATTGGTGCCCCCAAGATTTGATCCCTTGATGTAAAGAAGAGTCCTAGCCGACTTTCCCAAAGCTCGGTTCACAATGCAATGAACATTTTTCCAAAAGAAATTTATATACAAGCAATATATACGAGGAAAACATTTGGGCGACTATCACAGCATTTGTTTGGGATTTTTTTTTTTGTATTAACAGAGGCATCCCAAACCCTTTGAGGCAAGGACTAATCCTCCGGGTGTCCGCATCAACCCACTTGGAAGTAACAGTTTGGGATTGGGTTATGGTATTCCTAGGTGAAGAATTGGCATCTACAAACATGGGGATTAATTGGTGAGGACATCTTGTAAGGGGTAGTGAAGTGATAAGATTTGTTTTCTACTTTCTTCTTATTTTCTTTGCTTTATCTTTTGTTTTTGATGGAGATCCCTCGTCTCCTTTTGTTCGAGAGGCACCATTATTAATATGAAGGCCCTTACCCCCTTTAAGAGAGAGAGAGAGAGACCAAAAATATTCTTTTTAAAAATGTAACATTTAATCCTCACAAAAATTAGCTTCCCTGCAGTACTTAGTATTTATTTTGTTAAAAGATGGAGGCTGGCCACCTGGATTTAGTTAATCAGATGAAAGGTCCAAAATGGATGGGGGCAAAACACTGAATATTAGATAAAATTTAAAAACTCCCACAGCATTCTGATAAGCTTCAGTTACATAACATCATAAGACAGCTTTAAGTCTCCAGAAGATGCCACACCTGGCTGGAAAACAAATAATAATTAAAAAAGAAAGAGCACATGCACTTGACAAGTCCATTTCTCTAATGAGCAGAATTAATACTGTTTTTATACAACGCCCCAGCCCTCTCCTCAAGCTAAATTGAGAATAATTGGACAAAATGAGTTGCGTGAACTTCATCATTTCATCAAGTCACATACTGTGAATATAATCAGCTTTTAGAGATAGAACCAAAATCAAATTTGGTGGAAGCTTGAAGCAAGCAAATGCAAACACGTGGACTGGTTAATTGGAATTTCTTCAGAAGTAGGCTAGTTCAGTTTACTGTCACAGACCCTATTCAATGCAGTCAAACTGGCTCCAGTTCAAAACGATCTGTTCCGCAGAAAATTATCATAGATTTCATGCACCGTCTTAGGCCCTATTTGAAAACAAGTTTGAGAGTTGGTTTTTCCCCAATAGCTGTAAGGGTGGTAAACGAGCCGAACGAGCCGAGCTTTGACTTGTTCAGGCTCAACTCGTTTAGTATCTAGCCCGGGCTCGGCTCGGCTCGGGACCGAGCTTCATTTCATGTTCAAGCTCAGCTCGTTGAGCTCGTGAAAAGCTCGGCTCGGCTCGTTTGTTCAATAAGTCAAGCCGAAGCTCAAATCAAGGTTTGGCTCGAGGCCCGTTTAGCTAAAAAAAAAAAACCTTATTTAGTATTTGAGAAGTCACAATCACAAATCACAACTCCTTATACATGTGAAAGTGACATAAGCTCGGGCTCGGATCATTCCCCTTTTTCTATCAAGTAAACAAGATTGTCTAGACTCGGACTCCGCTCAGGCTCGGCTCGTTTACAAACCGAGCTTTAAAAATTGTTCAAGCTCGGCTCGTTTGTCTAATCGAACGAGCCTAGACGAGCTTTAACCGAGCCGAGCCTGAGCTGTTCGACTCGTTTACCAGCCCTAAATAGTTGGGTTAAATGTGTGTGTAACTTTTAAGTAAGCTGCAGTTTTTTTCTGTTTGAAAACTGGTTTGAGGAACTCAGCTTCTTGCAAACCCAAAAGCTCCGCGAACCGTTTCCAAACGAGGCCAATCCAAACAAACAAATTGAACTTCATCTAACAATTTTTAAAAATACCTATTTAATATAATTTGTCAAGAGTGGACCGATTGTTAAGCTTAAAGCACAAATACAATGCAGTACAAACAGAGTTTCCCTTAAATTTCTAATCTCGATAAGGATTAATCCACTTTCAGCTCTAACACTATAGATGAAACACGTTAAAGTGACAAAAATGCCTCTTTTTCCATTAAACCTTGATAACAGTAGAGAGAGAAAGAGAGAGAGAGAGATTAACCCATTCAGATAACTACACAACTAACCGGACCAAAAAAAGAAAACTACACAACTAACCATTCTATACAAGATAGAAAAGATTCCAAACAATCCAAACAATTATAATTAACGGAAGCAGCAAAAAACGAAGAAAAGCTTACATCTTTAACATCGAAACCAAGGTACCGAATCGCATTGCGAACACTCCGAACGTTCCCGGCACCGTAATCCAACAGAGTGACCACTACAAAAACAAAGATCAAAATTACATTGGTCAAAAATAAATGAATGATATAGAGATCCAATGCGACGGAGAACGGAGGGTACCCACTACCAGAATCACTGGAGGCGGCGGAGGCTCGGATGGGAGGGAGGAAATTCTTCGACCGTAGATTGAAGGACCGCTCGTTGGTGGTGCTTGCGAGGGAGCTTCGACGGAGAGAGTGTGGAATTAATGGAGACGGGGCGTTCGGAAGACGGGAGAGAAGCAACGCCGCCTCCATTGCTGAACCTCTCTTGGGCGGGGGATGTCGACGACGGCGGAGCTCGTGCTGGTGTTTCCGTTTATTAGGGTTTTAGATCGGATGGTTTCGGATCCGAGCCGTTGATTAGAGGATGAGCCCGAAACGGCGCTTCTAATGAACGATTGGGCTGAACTTGGGTTGAATTTTAGCCCAAATTTGCGAGTCCAAGTGAACTTGGACTGCATTCGGGCCGTAAAACGGGCTGATCGAGTTAATGTATGGGCTGACTCAGCCTAGCCCTTATCGATCACCAAAGCTATGGAAGAAGCACTCAGACTCTTTTTTCTTTTTCTTTTTTTTGTTAAAAAGACTGTAACAAAGCAGTTTACATCCGTATCAAAATTATACAATATAAACTTGGAACTCATGCAAAAACTGCATTAAGTCCATGTGGATATCATGTACATATGGAGAAAGTATATGACGAATACCATCGTCAATCAAAAAAATCTGTCAGTCGACTACATTACACCTGTCGAGCATGGCGGGCTAAAGCTTCTGAACCACAGACTTGAGTGTGTTCCACCTTAACTATTTGCAGACGAGTACCCTTTTTGTATTAATTTATCAACCCTTGTAAGTAGGCTAAGAAGGTGTGGAGGCCCCGGAGCAAATGAATGTAGCAATGTTATTAGTCGAAGTCATGAGTGGGCTCGGCTGGGCTACAGCCCGACCGATATTTATCAAAATCAATTTATTATTTTATCTTCAATTTATTTTAGAGATTTATCAAAATTAATTTATTATCTTATCTTCAATTTATTTATCAAAACTCATTTTACTGTTAGTAGACTATTAATCTCTTGCATATTAGATGATTCTTTGTATTGAAAAAGAGTTCGATAAAAAAATATAGATCCAGATTTGATAACAAGTGATTTTTATTATTTGAAACATTATAGGGCACAATTTTAATAGGAAATACTAGGGTGTCATGTGGATAGTCCCACGGATAGTTCGTACAATTTTTAATTTTTTAAAATTAGAAAACATTATTTAATTAAATATATATTTTAATAAAAAAATGTATATTACTTCATTTATAATTTTCTACATATTTTAACAAATGTAGTTTTTTTTATCGAGGTATATACTCACCTAAGGAGGTACACACCCCTCTGAATGGCTAATGAGATATTCAGGACTGCATTTGGGGTTAACCACAGACTGCGTGTAACAACGCTCAATTTAATAGTGTTATTTTATTATATATATATTTTGTGTATATATATCAATTTTACTAGATATGTAATGTTCATTATGAATATGAACTTGTTTAATTTATATATTTTTTAAATTTTGTATTTTTTTTAAATGAGTTAAAAGTTTTACTAAATGTTAACTTAGTCCACCCAGAAATTAATTGTTGGCTCGGCCCCTGGTTAAAGTGCATATGTCCCAATAATTAAATTTGAGAACCCTCTGCTACTTGTAAACTCCAACCTCAATCGAATGCCTTCAGCCTCCACAGTAAGAGGTGAGGCCCATGGCCATCCTATAAAACCAGCTCCAAGTATTTGACATGTAGACACTTGAATTACAACAAAACCCACTCGGCAGACTGAGATAAAATATCTACACTTCATCACTGAGTAGTAGAATTTGTCTTCCATCAAGAAGTATGTTAGAATGTGATGGAAGTTCGTTATTACTCCTTGACAGCCGTGGTACCATATCCAGTGCAGAGGCATGTGGGTAATGTAATAGTTTAGAACCGCACTCATTTGCGTATGCTAGAGCATGAGCAACCACACTCTTGACTGCTATATGAGACCCTCTAAGTTTGGAACAAACCATATCTCTGTCGGGGGACGCACTTCCGATGGATACTCACACCAACATTCTTCTGCAAAGAAGCACTGTAAAAATAAATGGTCTATTGATTCAATAGCATTCATACTGACACACACCATGGACATTGATATTCCATTTTCATCCCTATTCGCGCGTCGGCAATTTGTTCCATACAAGTAGCCAAAATTTTAAACTTTGGGACCACTGGAAGCCTCCAAATAGATTTCCATTTCAATCCTTGCTGTACCAGTTGGACCGTGTTCAGTGCATTGTATATTTCTAATGGAAAAGGATATATACGCCCCCCATTGCAGCTCTAATTGCAAGTCCATCACGTTTTTCTTTTTTTTCAAAATCATACACTCACCCTTTGAAGTATATGTTGTTATATGAAATAAAGTATTACTAAGATACATTAATGTATTTTTTCATAGTAAAAAATGAAAAAAAAAATTGAGTCATATACTATGATAGAACTCATACACTATAATAGTGCAGTATATATTACGTTATCATAGCGTATGGGACTACAAAAAAAATTTCGTGTATCAGCGCTCATTTCCGATAGCTTCAATTTTAAAGTAGTGGATCCTATCCAACTCCAAGTGGGTGGGTCCAAATTCTACAAAGGGGGATATGTTTCCAATATCTTACATTTTCAGTATGGTGGAAAAATTGAGCTAATCACCTCTTCATTTCATTGTTGGTTTTTGACAACATCCGATAAACGCATGCCTAAGCATCACCAAAGCACTCAGATTCATTTTACAATCTCGTTAACTACTTACATTTTAATGTAATGATGTGTATATTTTTTTAAAAAAACAGACATTATATAAATGTACAATTTATTAAAATGTACCATTTTATGGTTTTTATTCAATTATATATTTTATTAGATTATTTATATAATTATTTTTTAAAGAAATCAAAAGGATTGCCTACTGCATTTCACGTTGTAAATGGGATTGAATCTACATTTTTCTTATGGAAAGGGAACTGATACATTTGGTCCAATTGCATCCTCATTTGCTGTAAATGCAGGTTATCAAAATGCAGTGTATAAAATCGTCTAATATTGTATATATTATATTATCTTAGTATATTAGTATACATTATATTACAAAAAATATAAAATATATGCGTTTAATTAATAATCTATAAGTATGTACTTCTGTTTTTACAATAGAAAATATTTTTTTGTTAAATATATACTACAAAGAAATAAAATGTTTGCAAGTTATCAATGCGGTGTACATTTTTTTGGGACAAATCCATATAACCCCTTGAAATCTGACTGAAATCCATATATTCCATTGACTTTTCTTAAAATTCATATAACCCCCTGAAAATACCTAGTAAATCCAAATAACCCCCTGAATAAAATTTATGTTTACAGATGATAAATATTATGTGAATATTATGTTTAGTTAACCCTGGTAGAAACACAGTATATCAAAAAAATCCTACAGTGTGTTAAAAATGTGAAAAATCTTCTACAAATGACGATTTTATCCATCTGAATAGAGTTTTATATTATATCAAGAGATGGTAAAATCATCATTTTCATATGATTTTTTTGCATTTTTAACACATTATGGTGATTTTTTTAGTATATTATGTTTTCAGTCAGGGTTAACCAAATAAAATATTCGTAAAATATTTATCATCTATTAACAAAAAATTTATGCGGGGAGTTATTTGGATTTAGTAGGTGTTTTCAGGGGGTTATATAAATTTTAAGAAAAGTCAGGGGGTTATATGGATTTCAGTTAGATTTTAGGGGGTTGTATGGATTTTTCCCTTTTTTTTACATATAATACTTGCCTAATGAAATACATTCATTTATAAAAATATAATATGTTTAATTAGACAAGATATGTAATTTTATAGTTAAACAGATATATATAATTCACTGAGTATATATTTTATTATTATGACATGTTTCATTACACAAAAAATATATAAACTTATAAAAAAAATCAAAGCATATATCCAAAGCTTATATGCGGCGAGTATATGGGGAAAAATCATGGATGATCCCTAAGGTCCATGTTGTCTAAAAGCATATATGTATTCTGTATAAAGTACTGAAAAATTAAGGGTGAATTGTTCAAATACTCCTTGATCAAGGGTATATTTTTTTTACCCTTGAACTTTTTTTATTTTTTCTTTACCCCTGAATTATGATTCTAATTTTTTTTTTGCCCCTGACTTTTCATAATTCCAAATTACCCTTACAGACAGAGTTATAAAAATATAATGTGATACATACATAAATTATACAAATAGTTACAGATATTTAATAGTTATCTACAAAAAATATTAAAATACGCAAATATGTTTAAACACAAAATGTTCATATATATACATTTTCAGTGTCATTACACTATCATTTGTAAGTGCATCTAACATACATAAATTGTTATAGATACAATCCCAAAAGTGTATGGGTTGATTAGACCATGTACTCGTACATTATTTAGAGACATTCATTAATAAAAAAAGTCTCCATTGACGTCCAAAATGACAAAGTGGTGGAGAATCTTCACCACTTCTCCATACTATGTCATTTTCCCATTTGTCATTTTATAGGTCAACAAAGAATTTTATGTTTTTTTTTTGTACCTTAAAAAAAAGGGTGAATTGTTCAAATGCCATTTGATCAAGAGTCTAATTTTTTCTTATTTTTTGTTTACCTCTAAAATCTTATCCTTTCTTTTTTGCCCCTGAGCAGTGCCACCTCATTTTTTATACATAAACTACTCTTATTTGTAAATTAGTATTACATATCTGTAATTGATCTGAAATAACACTAAAATGTATATATGAACATTTTGTGTTTAAACATATTTTAATATTTTAATATTTTTTGTAGATAACTATTAAATATCTGTAACTATTTGTATAATTTCTGTATGTATTATATTATATTTTTGTATTTCTGTAACTCTGTATGTAAGGAGTAATTTGGATATTATAAAAATTCAGGAATAAAAAAATAGAATCAAATTTCATGAGTAAATAAAAAATAAAAAAATCTAGAGGTAAAGAAAAAATTAGGGTTATTTGAAATGTTCACTCAAAAAATACTACACAGTACAAAACATGATGAGCACATGAAACAATAGTGACTGGGTGACTATGAAATCACAGCCAATGCAACGCCAACACGTCATTCATGCAACATGAAACAATAGTGACTGGGTGACTATTATCAGTGTTCTCATATGCGGAATGCGATTAAATGTGGTTAGGATATTGTACAGAGTATATGCGGTATGCGAAAATATATGCGGTTCTATATTTTTATTATTAAAAAAAAAAAATCTCTCCAAACTATCTAATATCTATATAATTCATTAATTTTTTTTTAAATCTATACACCTCATGCAAACATCTATAAAAATTTAAATAACTTCATAAGTTAAATTTTTATTAGATTAATAACAACATAATATTATGTAACAATAATTCTTTGTATTAAAAATTAAAAAAATTCAAACGGGTTAAAATATGAAAATATCATTTTAGATTAATACGTAGATAGTGACACATGACTATCTACAAAAACATGATGAGCACATGAAACAGTAGTGAATGGGTGACTAGGAAATCACAGCCAATGCAACGCCAACACGTCATTCATGCAACTAGACCTTTGTCTTCTTTTAATCATAGACCTTTGTCTTCTTTCATTAGGTCTACATATGTATTATCAGTGTTCTGATATACGGGATGCGATTAAATGTGGTTATGATATTATACAGAGTATATGTGGTATGCGAAAATATATGCGGTTTTATATTTTTATTATTAAAAAAAAAGAGATCTCTCCAAACTATCTAATATCTATATAATTCCTTGATTTTTTTTAAATCTATACACCTCATGCAAACATCTATAAAAATTTAAATAACTTCATAAGTTAAATTTTTATTAGATTAATAACAACATAATATTATGTAACAATAATTCTTTGTGTTAAAAATTAAAAAAATTCAAACGGGTTAAAATATGAAAATATTATTTTAGATTAATACTTAGATAGTGACACATGACTATCTACAAAAACATGATGAGCACATGAAACAGTAGTGAATGGGTGACTAGGAAATCACAGCCAATGCAACGCCAACACGTCATTCATGCAACTAGACCTTTGTCTTCTTTTAATCATAAACCTTTGTCTTCTTTCATTCTGAACTAGGTCTACATATGTGGGCTATGATTTTGTGAGAATTCTTTGGATCTCAGTGGTGTGAAATGGGTCTAACATCATTTTTCCACAAAGCGTGTCTAAATTGGCTGGCATCCAAATAAGTTGACGGTACCATCTTTACATATAGGTCAATAGTTTGATTCCCCAATAAAATATAAATGGCTAGGTTTCGTTTGAAAACACAAATTGAAAAGTAGATTTTAAAATAAAGCTATTTTTTAAGATGATTTTAGACCTTGACTTTTTTGAGATGTTTTTTTTTAATTCAGGAATCAATATTTGAAAAAAATTAATGTTTAGTAAAAAAAATTGTTTTTCAATTCAAAAAATCGATTCCGACAAAAAATCGTTGTTTTTAAGATTTTAAAAACACAGATTTCGAGAGAGAAATTAAAAGGAATCCAGCTTTTGATTTCGTCGAAAGCTGCCCCATTTGGTTGCGCGTTTGGGGATTTTAAGCTTTTCAAAAAGCTGAATCGCCCCAAACGCGCAACCAAACGGAGCCGAGTACACAACTTCTGTGTCTGCAGGAAGCTGTTTTTGTAATTTGTATAATAAAATTGTCTTATCATAGCAAGCTTCCTGTATATAGATTTTAGATAAATAATGTGAAAAAGTTATAATTTTTAAAAACTGAAAAAAAATGAGCTTCCAACAAAATCAATTTTAAAACTCGGAGTCAGTTTTTCAATCACACAAAATTACCTTAATATTTAATATGCATGAAAGAAAAAAACAAAAGTCTTAATATTTAATATGCATGAAAGAAAAAAACAAAAGTTTCAAATGAAAGGGAGAGACGGAGCCAATCCCAGTGTTTGGCGCCGAAATTTGACACTTTGCGGAGATTTTAAACACGACAAAAGTTGGAAAATTCAAAGTCCTCTCACTCATGCTCTTATAATCACTGCTTCATGAGAACCCTCTCAAGCGATTCTCTCTTGATTGATCACCAAAACATAAACTCACAGACAGATCATAGAGAGAGATGGGTCGTCTCCAACCAGACTCAACTTCCCCTTCCACGTACGGCCACCCTCCACCACCACCTTCTCCACTGCCGGAATCTGACCCACAACCCCAACACCCACCCCAATCTGACACCATCAACCACACCACCCCACAACAATACAACCCAGAAATCCTTCAAAACAACTACACAAACACAGGCCCACAACCACAACCACAACTGTACCAGCCGCCGCCACGTCCCGCTCCGTACCCTCCGCAGTACATGCAAAACGAGGCGTACCCTCCGCAGCCGGTGAAGTTCCCGCCGCCGCCGCCAATGCATGACGAACAGGCGCTGCAGTTTTTGGCGGCGGCGCCGGGTTATCCCACGCAGCCGAAGCCGCAGATGCAGCAGTACCAGCTGCCGATGCCGGCGGAGATGATGAACGCAGGCACCATGCCTTGGACTACGGGGCTCTTTCATTGCATGGATGATCCCGCCAATGGTGAGGACCCGTGGGTTTTCATTTTAAAGTAGGAAAATGATAGGCTCGATCATATTTATCAATTAAAACTCAGGCATCACATGTTTTCATTTTGAAAAAAATAGTAAATATCATATAATGAGGTATATACTTTGATAAAAAGTGTATATCGCTCTATTTCTAATTAAATGAATCCATTTTTAGTAAGTATAAGAAAACATTTAACGAGACATATACAACATTTAATGAGATATATATTTTACCAGATTTATAATGTGGTATATAGAGATGTGTTTTGGACTGAGAAAAAACTAAGTATAACAACACTCTTTAATGTATGGTTGTATTGTGTTTTAATATAATGAATGTTTGTTGTGATGGTTGATTTGTGTGTTTGTTTCAGCTTTGATGACGGCTTTGTTCCCATGCATGACATTCGGGTAGATCGCGGAGATCATCGATGGTGGACAAACTAGTGAGCTATATATTTTGATTTTACTTGTTATAGTCAGAGGAGTGATTTCTGGCCTCCATAGGAATGAATTATATCAGAATAGGTAAGTTCTAACAAATTTAGGCTTTATAGTTAAAAGGGAAATTTTTATTTTTAACCCATTTTTTTATATATAAAAAAAATTTAACTGGGCGTTGAACTAGTTATAATGGTAAAACTGAACCCATGACCAGTTTGATCGAGTCAGCGCTGTCACACCTCGCTATTGACCTAGATTTATTTTATTACAAATTACTATGGATAGGTTTGCTGGATAGGTGATGATAGAGATAATTTAGTCAAATGGGCCGAGGATCACTTTTGCAATTAAAAATGACACAGTGCCATTTTTTTTTGAAAAAGGAAGACTCGCTTTACCAATCGCTTTCATTTAAGAAAATATTAGTACAGGTTTGAAGGGGGGGTGAGGAGATATAGAAAATGCATATGAGACATGATAAAAAAAACCAAACAGACAACCTCCTTCTGTTGGGTATCGAGGTAGACAGGGGATCGACCCGCAATCCCCTGAGAGCTAAAGCCGCGGATGTCTAAGGGACGACCGCAAGCACGCCTCCGTGGAGACGCACCCCCTTTACGCCAGCCAGTTCGCGTGCCCAGTCACGTATGAGGGCTAAAACCTCCGTCTTCATGCTTTCGATGTAGACCCGCTCCCCTTTGAACACAACTGCGTTTCTAGTGCGCCATATGACCCTGGCTCCCGCCGGGATGACCAAACGTGCCACGACTGCCTGATGTCCTAGCCCGGAACGCTGTCGCAGAGCTGCGTCCGCGTCCCACAACTCCCTGGCCGACTGTAGTGTAGTCCCCGACGAGACCACTCCCAGCTCGCGCCACAGAGCCTCCGAGAACCGGCATTGGCAGAACAGGTGAGGGAGCGTCTCGATTTCGACTCCACACAAACCGCATTGCACCGGCTCGTTTCCTTTCCACTTGGCTCGGTAAACTTTCGTCAACAATCTACCATGTGCAAGAAGCCACGTAAATATCTTCACCTTTCGTGGAACCTTGGGTTTCCAAATGCGTAGCGGGTTGCCACAGGCCGTAGGTGACGCAGAGAGGCTCCGCCTCCTCCAATTGTAGCTGCTCTTCACTGATAAACCTGATGAAATCGTGGGAGTCCAATGCGGGTAGTCCTGGCCGTCTCCAATTCTCTCAGGCCACCCCGCCAAGGCTTGGTTTAGTCTCACGAGTTGTGCGGCTTCCACTACTGACAATCGGGATCATTGGAGCGCCATCTCCCAATAACCTTCACCCGTGGTCACGACCCATTTCCCTCGGACTGGCCCGTCGGGATACCACGCCAGGTCATAAAGCGCGGGGAATTGAGTGTTGAACGAGCTGTCTCCGCACCACGTCTCCTGCCAAAAATTGACGCCCAGCCCCTCGCCTATTGTCCATCTGATACACTGGGTGAACTCAGCCCGGTCTCCAAAAATACCTTTGCATATTGTTGATGTCCGTGCGTTTATGAGCGGCCATCGTTGCTCACCCCTCCCCATGCCGCCATATCGGTCTTTGAAAATTTGAACCCATGGTCGGTGTGGTTCACGCAGTCACCTCCAGGGCCACTTTGAGAGGAGCGCCTTATTCATGTCCCGGAGATCCAGCCCCCCCCCCTCGATTTCTTGTCAAAGCAAACTGTGGTCCATTCAACTAAATGCGGTTTCAAGGTCGATGCGCACGTCCCATGCCAAAAGAACCTTCTCCTGATTACCTCAAGTCGTTTGAGCACTCCCGCCGGAATGCGAAATACGGAGAGGAAGAAAAGGGGAAGGGATGAGAGCACCGCCTGCAACATGGTCAGGTGCCCTCCATAACTCAAGAACTTCCCTTGCCACCCTGCAAGTCGCCGCTGGAACAGCTCAACCAAAGGAGCCCAGTCATTCTGCTTTAGTCTCCCTCGCACCAGTGGCAACCCCAATAGTGTGGCCAGAAATGCCTGCGCTGCACATCCCACAATCCGTTCTAATAGCTCGACTTGCTCGGCCTCCACGTTTACTGGTAACAATGCGCATTTGGACCAGTTCAGTCGGAGACCCGACACCAACTCGAAACAGAATGCAATGAACCTTGCTGCCCTGGCAGAGGCCACCGTCGCATCAAACAACATCAGTGTATCATCCGTGAATTGAACTAACGCCACCCGTTGCCCACCAATTGAACTAGCCAAGCCGCTGAACCAACCTCCACGCATGGCGGCCTTACACATTCTGCTTAACACATTTACCACGAACACGAAGAGGATCGGAGATAGCGGATCACCTTGGCGGAGTCATCGGTTCAGGGGAAAGAATCCATGCGGGTGCCATTGAGTAATACAGAACCGCGCGCCGAGTCCGTACATCGTCGAAGCATGTGGATCCATTGCTCTTCGAAGCCGTGTAGCGACGGACTTGATAAAGGAAGTCCCTATCAATGCTGTCACACGCCTTAGCGAAATCGAGCTTTAACGCTACCCCACTCCAATGATCTTTGTTGAGTGCCAAGAGAAGCTCTTGTGCTATGACGAAACAGTCCTGGAGGTTTCGGCCGGGTAGGAACGCAGATTGAGAATCCTCAATCAGATCTCCACTAACAATTTTCATCTGGTTGGCCATTACCTTTGACACCATCATGCAACATGCATTTGCGAGACAAATTGGTCGAAACTCCTCCACGGACATCACACCTTCATGCTTAGGAATAAGGACGAACAAAGATGCATTGAGTCGGCCTAAGCCCGGCGCACCCTCAAACAATTCAGTAAACACGCCAATGACATCCTCCTTCACTATCTGCCAAAAGGCTTGATAAAAATGGAACGTGAAACCATCTGGGCTCGGGGCCTTGTCCCCCTCCGTGTTGAATACAGCCTGCTTGATTTCGTCCTCCGTGAACGGGCCGGCCAAGGCTGCGCATTATTTTCTTGAGAGCCGGGGGAGAGACTCTTCCGACCACCGAGGGAACCATCTCTGCGGGCGCCTATATGCCTTGGCGATATGTTCTGCAAGGCGTGCCACAATTGCTTCCTGACCCGTCCATGTCACCCCGTCTATTTGCATTGAAGACATATGGTTCACTCGTTTACGTTGGCTGGCTATTTTGTGAAAAAATCGGGTGTTGTTGTCCCCAGATTTCAACCAGAGAGCCTTCAACTTTTGACGCCATTCCACCTCCTCAAGTTTTAAGATCTCAGCCACCACCCCCTTGGCCCCTTGCCGTTCGGTCTGCTTCTCCACCGATAGTATATGTGTTTCCTCCTCGCTGTCTAGCCTGGAAATCACTGTTGTTGCACGACGCTTATGTTCGTCCCTACTAGACCGAGCTGCATGGGGTTGCGCAAGCGCTTTAGCTTGAAAGCCAGGCGGTGCGCCCCGTGGAAGCCAAAAGCGCTAGCGGACCATGACTCAGCCACCACCTCAGCAAAACCCTCGATCTCCGACCACCACGCTTCAAAATAGAAGTGTGACTTGGTTTGTTCCGCCCCCTCCCCTGCCAGGAGTAACGGAACGTGGTCCGAAAGAATTCGTGGAAGGCTCGCAAGTGTGCACCCTGGGAAGTGAGACTCTCAGTCCGTGTTTAGTAGGACGCGGTCAAGCCTCGCCATCGAAGGTACCTCCTGCATGTTACTCCATGTATAGGAAGAGTTGCACAACGGGATGTCCAAAAGGCCTTCCTCGTCGATCCAGCTCGAGAAACTCGTCATGCCGGGTGAGATCGGACCCGGTCTGTTTCGGTCCCCAACATAACGTGTGACGTTGAAATCCCCTAGGATGACCCACGGGTAGTTCCACTCTGCTCGGACCGCCGATAACTCATCCCATAGTTGCTCCCTAGATTGGTCGTCGTGCGGCCCGTATACGCATGAGCAGACCCATGTCCACCCCGACTTTCGACACTCCAGGAGAACCAAAATAGAGAAGCGTCCCCCGGACTTGGCAATGGCGCGCCACTTCCCGCTATTCCACATAATCATCATTCTGCCGGCCGTGCCCACGGCTCCCTTGTATATATGTGCGTCAAGGAAACCTCCACCCGTTTCCCTGACTGTCGCCTCCGACACCTCCTCCATCTTTGTTTCCTGCAAGCAGCACATGTGTATCCTGTGCTCCACCATGGTATTGTAGACCGCACGCCTCTTGCACGGGTCGTTCAGCCCACGTATATTCCAGCAAAGACATCTAAACATAAAACAAAAAGGATCTCTTCACCATTCCACACTCCGTCACCCAAGACACCGTGATTCCAAGGAATCATGAGGACGTTTCCTCCCCCATGGACTGGGGAAGGTTGACCTCCTCAGGAGCCTTCCCCTCCCATTGCACCGCAGACTGAGCATCATCGAAGGCCCCACATGCCCCAAAGGACTGATGGACTGCTCCCACAAATTTATCCTTCTGGATTGATTCCTCCACCCATACTCCCAGCTCCACGCACAGTCAGGGTCCATTCGCAGCGGGTCCTCTACCCTCTGCTTCGGTTCGCACGGTCTTGGCGGTGACCTATTCATCATCGCTGACGCCCCCATAGTGACTTTCACCCCGTTTTGAGTCGGGTTGACCTCTCAATCGACGCAGCTCCCTCGACCTGTTTCTCCCCCGTATGGGCTTTCGACGCAGTTGGGTCCAAGCACGTATCTCGATCCCTCACGGCTTGGGCCGAAGGCAACGCCACCACCTTTCCAATAGGCAGGGTCCGGCCCAAATCACGCCTCACCCAAACCGCGCCCGACCTGATGGGCCGTGGGCCTGAGAAGGAGAAAACCAAACCTCCTTTTCCCGACATACTAGGTAACACCTTTCTTGTGTCAGGGGATGGGTGTGGGTCACTCAGGGGTGCAGGCCCCTTCGTACATAGACCTGTATCCCTGTCAGCTCGAGACCCGGTCCCAAGCGCCAAAAGGTCCCTGTTAGCAACCAAACACGCCACCTCCTGTCCGTCTGTCACCTTTTCAGGTACTCTGTTTCCACCGTTTGACTGTAAAGTAGCGTTGTATGGCCCCTCATCCGGTAGAGCCACCAGACCATCCATTGGTAGGGTCAGCTGTACTTTGTTTGGGGAATTGAGCCTCTCTCCTCGGGTGCGTGGTACATCGGCTTGGCTCGGCGCCATCTCCATGCTGTCCTCCGAGGAGCGGCAACCTGGCGTGCTGTGGCGTATGCCCTCCACCGCTGCCAACACCGCGTAGGCCTCGTCTCCAAGTTGGAGAACCAGCTCCTCCGGGACTCGAGGAGAGAACACCGAAGCGACTACTATGTCCACCATTGTGAGCCCCTCCCGTTCCATCGAGATGCCGGCCACCTCGATAAAATCCCCATACTCCTCCACAATGTGCCTCAGGCAGTCCACGTCCATGGGAGGCTGGACACCGGCATGGGAAGACTAAATCAATTTTAGTCACTCTAAAAATACAGTGCCAGTTTTGAATAAATCAATTTTAGTCACTCTAAAATTAGAATATTTTTATAGTATTCCATGTAAACTGACTGTAAATTGACTCGCAGACTAAATTCATTAACCATATATATTTTTTAGAAATTTGTAACGATTAATCGATTTTACAGGAACTGATATCAATTTAGCTAAATTTTCAAGGATTTTTTCCTAAAATGATTTGCCAAATGGGAGCTGCTACCTGGGCCCCAGAAATTAAGCCCTATTTGTGAGCCCCAATATGTGACACTCTCCTATTGGTTCTCTATTTGACTTTTTCTAACCACCAAAATGACAATGACAAGACTACCCTTCTTATAATTTTAAAAATTCTAACTAACTAATATCCTCATTAAACCTTGTAACTGAATCCGTGGCACTATTAAATCCTCTCCCTGATGTAACATATTTTCAAAAAAATTTGAAACGCGTCTGGTGAAAAAAAAAGAATATCAATCACATATTAACAATTAAGATACAATAATGTATCTAAAAATCCAAATAAACAAATATGATTTACATGGAACTGCACAGAAAATTCATAAAAAGTTTTCAAAATGCCAACAATAAGCAATTAAATTTTAATCAACTATACATTAATCAAATCCATAAAAATAAAAATAAAAACTTTCAAAAAATGGGTTATAATTCAAATTCAGATACAGGTGTATCTGAAATTTGAATTAACAAATACCTTAAAAAAATGACCTGGAATTCAAATTCAGATACAGGTGTATCTGGAATTTGAAATAACAAATACACATTCCATACAAATGAATATGCACTGTATTTGAAAATCTTGAATCTGAATGAGTCGAATAATGCTGATACAAAGTTAAAAAAATATGATGAATAACACATTATGCATAATTATACACAAACACACAATCATAAACGATTGTACATATCAAACTTGGTACACAACAATGCATGCAAATCAAGATACATGTCATGTATCTGAATTTAAAATGAAATTCAGATTCAATACATGTATATGATGATTCAAAGGAATGACGAAAAATCAAAATCAAAATAATATATTCAGATCGAAAAAGAACTAGTCTGAATGGATCGCCATTGTTTGCACCAAAAACTGGTTAAAAAAAACTAAATGAATCAAAATTCTTCTCTTCTCCACTGATCAAATTGAAACAAAAATAAAAACAAATGGAATCCCCCAAAACAGATAATCGACTTTTTTTCTTCTGTTCCTCTAATCAATCTTAATCAATTAATGTATTCAATATACACAATTGCTTCCAATTGAATGAATTGTTCTCATAAAAAGAAAGAACAACGAAATTATGGTTTCACATCCATTAATTAAGGAGACAGTTACGATATGAGGGATCGGTTATGATATATGAGATAAAAAAGTGAATATAACATAAAATGGTACTTTGGATAATTCAATCTTGCCACCTCATGGGGTTTGGGATGAGATCTACCGATTGAGGCCCAAAATCATTATTATTGTCAAATTAGTCAAATCATCACATAAACACGCGTCACCTTGAGAAACAAACATAACTCTGGAACTTTTTGGTTGATTAACGCTCAAGTCCCCTCTGATTCATGCCAATATAACTGTTTGGTTACCCAATGGATTCACTTTCCAGTGTTTAATTTGGTTTAAAGTCACACAAGTTTGGTAATGCGTTAAAATTTTGAAGATAAATTATCATAATTTTAAAAGATAAAAAATTCATCAATTTTGTCTTTATTTTAATTTATTCAAATTGAAACAACAAATAAATGTTATTCCAACATTTAAATAAACAAATTCTTCATTTTTATTTTAAAATCGAAACAACTATCCCCACTTTATCCCAATTATTTTTTATATCAAATAAAATAAGTTGTCTTCCCCCACTTATCCTAATAATTACCATTTATCCCACCACTTATCCCCTTGCTAAACAAAGCTTACATGTATTACTATTTTACTAACACAACAAAAATATTCAAAAAATCAAAATAACTTTTTTTTTAATAAAACAATCACATATATAATTGTGAATGGGTGTGCAGGCTGCGGCACAAGCTGCATGATGTACGGGTGCATCGGGTTCCTGGTGGCACTGCCATGCCTCATATCATGCGGTTACCGGACGAGGCTCCGCGCCAAATACAACCTCCCCAAGGTCCCCGCCCCCGACTGGCTCACCCACTTCCTCTGCGAGTGCTGCGCCCTCTGTCAGGAGTATCGCGAGCTCCGCAACCACGGCCTCGACCCCGCCTTAGGTGAACATTCTCATATACTTTTCTTTCCATCAAACAATATAACATGCATAATGAATTCAGTTTAATTGACAGTCTATTTGGTTGGTTTGGGTTCTCAGGTTGGCATGGGAACATGATGAGGAATCAGAACATGCAGCAAGGAGTGGCAATGGTGCCCCCTATGAACCAGACTATGATGGGATGAATGGTTTCCTGTTTTTTATTTTTCTAGTGGTAGATTAGTAGTGTGTGTCACTATGAACGTTCAGGGCATTATGAAAATGAACTTCTGTCATGTCTGAATATTGATGTTTTAAAGTGTTTGTGAGAAGGAGAAGAATTTATCAGAGATGGGTGTCTGAAGTTATGATGAAAGACAGATATTTCTGAACAGAACCTCCACTTTTTAAGAGAAGTTACTTCACATCTGGATCAGTTGGCATGAACATCAACTATGCTATTGTCAAATTTTTGCTTGTGATGCTTGTGAATCCTTGTATCAAATTAGCATCCAAACTGTTATTTATGCTCTAAGTTTTTCTTTCTATTGTAGAACAACAAACCGATCTGCAATGCAGGGTCATGCATCATTCAATTCTCATGTATTGGTGTCATCAAACTTCCATGGGAAGATTCAAGGAACATTAGATAGAGATTTATCAGTGGCCTCAAATCCACCAAAAAAATCACAAAAGGAATGTCATGGCACAATTCTTCACCATAACACACTGATGGTTACAAGGTTCAATTCATAATTTCAAAACATGCAGGTAGTTCATGTAAACTGTAAAGCAATCACCAGTGAGAAGGGGAAAGTTTACATCTCTGGACAACTCATTGTAATCATAAAACAAATAAGAGTTTTCTGTTGAACCTGTTTAAGTAGTTGCAAGGGATGTGTATTACTCTTCCATGTGATTGTCCTCCGCCTGAGGCTGGGAGACCTTGACTTTGATCTTTGGCAGGGTGAGTGATGGCTCTTGTTGGAAGGCAGCAGGAGCCTTCACCAAGTGGATGCTCTGTTCCAATTCCTTCATCGCTTCCTTCTGCTCCTTGGATTTGTTCTTCTTCATCCTGCAAAATTTTCAAATGTATATAGAAGTTAGAACTCTAAAAGGTTAACCATGCGGATCGTGAAGCATGTCCATTGTGTTACAGAGACATGACCAGTACAAATCCATGGGCTGAAAAGTGAAATCACAAATATTTAAATTTGTTTGTATTCCTGTCTTTTGACATTACAGCCAAGAACCAAGACAGTTCTTGCTTGCAGTATGCACAACACGAATACCAAAACCTGTGATGTTATTTGCATGACACATAACAATAAGCTTAGGTGATGGAATTCAACACTAGTATCTCACTATCCCAATAGATTCACAATGTCTCGTGCAGCCTATGGACTAATAGAAAGTAACATAAATATTTAATTTTTCACTTGGAGAGATATGCAAAGGATTACCTCATTGCATGGTGTTGTGCCTCCCTTGCCACTCTGACTTTATCTATTTTCTTTATAGCCTTCAGAGTGTTCTCTGCAACATTCCTGTCGTATCTTTCTGGTCTGTTTCGTTTCCTCTCAAACTCAAATGTCTTATCCTAAATAATAGAACAAAAATTCGGTCTTAGTGCTGGAACGAAAATAAACAACCAGGCAAAAGATAGAAGTGCTTCACTTGCCTGTGTCATATCCTTCTTGTTTAACCGTCTATATGCCTTTGTCCATTTTACTTTACGGGGATTCCTCTTCATTTTAAAATTCTTGTGGCATTTAGACCTACAGAACCGGAAAATCTGCACAAAAGAAAATTATTATGAAACAGATAATACACATTGAAGAAGGTTTCTCTAGCAAAATACAAACATTTACAAGATAATGAAAATGTACATTGGTCTGTGGGACAACGAAACATGTTCTTTCATTCAGACACCGAACTTAAGGTGGCCAATCAATTTTACTTAATTGTAAAACAAGCAGAAAATAAGGTAAAGAAACAGCAGACAATTGCGATACAAGTAATATCCCAATCACACACATGCTGAGGAGCAGCCAGCCTCAAATCCCTCATACAATCCTCACTAGATCAATATTGGCTGATCCCTCTCAATAATGACCTTCTCTGCCTTCAGAACAGACCTGCTCCAATTTCTGGGAAAGCACAAAGCAGCAGCAGTCCATGTGTTTTCAGTATAAAAAAAAAATACCCTCCCTGGAAACAGGTTTTCATTCTTGGAGAGCAAGATTGGCTGAAATACAGCATGCGGTATCATCAAGCAAAAATTTCCCTTATTGTGTCATCTCCTTTCCTTCTCTGCATCTTAATATCGCATAAAAGTGAAGTTTAGTTGCTTTCCCGACCACCCTACTCAACCTGGCCCAAATAGTCTTTCTGTTCTCACTTAATGAACAGATTTTCTACATCTTCATCAAACAACCCACACAACCCACATATAGTAAAAGGTGATAAAAAGCCATCACCTATAGCAATCCCAATACAGCAGGGTGCTGGGAAGGGAGAAAATGAATACGGTTTTAACCTTTGACATTTTTTTGCACAAAGTGCCCGCTCTTAGGACTTGAACTCATGACTTTGTCCTATTAGCCCAAGTACTTTACAATTTATCCAAGCAATGTATATCCCATATAATGTTAGAATAAATTATCCTCTTCCAAGCCCTGGTAGTATTCTTAAAGCAAGTGAAATGGAAAATACCTAAAGTGGTGGCCCTATACCCTTGAACATTTCATTAGTAAGGGTTTCAAGTGGGCATTTTTTCAGTTCCTTTTTCCTATAAAGGTGGGATGTCCGTTAAATATTATTGAAATATGGTAAAACATTCACAATTAGTGGAAACTGTGGTGCATCTGTTTTCCTTGTGCCCGGTTGCACGGGAGGTGTGGGGAAGATGTCGGTAATTGGTTGTTTGGGAGGGCCGATATCTTCCCTCAAGGAGTTGTGGGAGACGGGGAGGAGGCTAAGAACTCCAAGTGACAGAAGCATTCGCGCGAAAGTGACCCAATCTTTCATTCTGGCAGTCTTGTGTTCGATTTGATTGACTAGGAACCATGCGGTGTTTCGTGGGAGCACTCCTTATGTGGAAAAAAATTGGGAGAATGTGGTGTGTTGCGTGGAGGATTGGGGTTGTTTTTGTGTGGGGGCGAGGTCTATCAAGTTGGGGGGCGAGGGCCTTGTTATTACAATGTAGTCAGTGGAGTTTTTAGCTCGGCTGGTTTGTATGAAGAAACCTCCTCTTTGTAGGACAGGCCAAGCTGGGTTTTATTTTGTTTGTGGTGTTTTGGTGTTGTATGTCCCCTTTGGGCATTCTCTCTAATTTATAAAATTTGAGAGCAACTACCTACCGTTTTTTCAAAAAAAAATTAGTGGAGCAATGGGGCTGTTTCTCCACACAGAAAGAGTACAAGGTTTAGATAGACTACTTGACAATGCCTTCAAAGGAAGCATTGTTAAAGTTTTTTTTTTGGGTAAATTTTTTTTTTTTTTGATCAAATCTTCCCCTATCAGCAGGTGGCAATACTCAAACGACTTGTAAACCCTTTTATACCCAAATCCATGTAAAATCTCAGATGATTGCAATACACGAGAGAATAAACAACAGATACCACTGAATGGAAAAAAAAATGGAAGAAATAAATTCAATATGAGATAAAGGATTTTGATTTCACCTTCGCATCGTTGCGCACAAACTGGATGCCGTGACCCGGATATATAGTTGAAGAACAGAACCAACACTTCTCCAACCTCATCGCTTCAGTTCGGACTGCAATTTTATTTCAATCCATCAAAAAATCAGACAAGAACCCTAAAACCTAAAACTTGAGAAAATCCAACATATTTTTGTTGTTATCAAGGGAGCTAGGAAAAACAATGAAACATTAATTAAAAAAAAAAATTGTTCTTGAAGTAAAAGAAAGGTGTGCCAAACCTCTTCGGCGTGATACGCCCCGGGACCTTCTTTAAGTTTCCGGCGTTGCAAAACCTATATAATGAATGGGGATGCAATCATGCAACTCCCTTGACAAATTGTTTGTCCCTCCCTGATAACTATCAAATTTGCGAAGTACGTCCCTATAAAAATAAAATTATTTAGTCCACCCCTCTTAAAATAGACAAAAATTATTGGTTAATTTGTATAGACTTCCATGTGGAATTTCAATGTTCACACTCTAAAGTAGTGGTACGTGTATTTTATATAACAAATAAATACTTTTTTTTTAAATAAACATTTTTTTAAGTATTCAACTAAACATCAAAATAACATTCAACACTGATTAAATAGATCAAACCACCCTTGTAATAAGCATTACTGTTAAGTGGTGAACTAAACACACTTATCTGAATAAATGCTTATATTATCCACTAAACCAAATAATTTTTTTTAAAACTGTATAAAATTATCAGCACTTATATAATTTATACTAATAAATCAACACTTAAAATCAACATTCCGCCGAATCAAACAAAGTCTTATTATTGTAATTATCACTTTTGAATAATGTTTCACGAACCTAGCATGCTAGTTAAGTGATAAATTCAGTCATGAATGGATTTAGTCATTGAATTTCTCATAGCTCATGAAATTAAGTGATGATCAGAGATTATAAAGAGATGAAATCAAAAAAATTATTTAACTCTGACCAGGTCAAATTGGATCTTGAGGGGGTCCATTAGTGTAACACCCCTGAACCCACGACTTCGTTTTGAAGCGTGAAATCCGGTTGCGTTAACCTTATTTCCTTGAATCTTAGAGTTCTTTTGTTTTTTCTTTATCCATATATATAATAAAAACATCATCATATTTATTTATCAATTATCAAGATTAAAATTTCAACATAACTTCTAAATTTCTGGATATGCATTCAGAATAAATAATATAAATATTTCTACACTATGATACGTAAGGGTCCTCTATATGCCAAGAAATGACCAACATCTTCTACACAATTCTAATGCTCTTGAAAATATGATCTCGTCCACAGCTACATCGAGATCCACCACTCTAAGCCCTTAAATCTGAAAGGTTGGGAAAATGAGGGGTGAGCAACCACACGCCCAGTGAATGTACCTTTAGGTCCCAATAATAGTTGAGACCGTAAAATAATATTATTTGATAATATACCGTAAGAAAATAATTTGCAAGATACAATAAACTGATATTTGCAAATATAATAAATTTTCAATAAACCAAACTTAATAGAAATTTCATTTCCAAATGCATAGTCTTCCAAATCCAACGGACACACATGCCCGTATGGCACGCAACCGAAAAGTGCTCCATCTAGAGCTTGGTCACGCAGACCAGTCGTCACGCAAACGGCGTCACACAGACAGGTGTCACGCAAACACAGTCCCACTGAACTGGGTCACGCAGACCGATCGTCACGCAAACAAATGATATGCATGCATGATCAATACATATGTTTCCTTCCAATAATATGTATGCAATAGTTTTCAAAATATCAACATTTTTCAAATAATTCATAATAAGGCATTAGCCCATATAAATGACATGCCCGAGTTATACAAAAAATAACATTTCAAATCATCGGTAAAATCCTTCAAAACTACATAGGGGACGAGACCCACTCACCTTCGGTCCACACAATACAAACTGATGCACGTGCATGAATGATATACACTCGCACGTTGATAACCTTAGATCCGGTTACACCACCCACCATCTCCATCTAGGGTTAGGTCATCACCACCCTTCACACCTTCTGAAATTTAGATGAAAACCCTAACCCAAACATGTTATTTAAAGGGGTTCACCGAAATTACAAAACGACTCCTGAAGTGTTCCAGGTTTACAATGGGGTCCCTATCTGATTTACAAACAGATCCCTATCCGATTTACAAATAAATCCCTGAAGGCTATTAAAAGGTATTTTGGATTTCCAACTAGATCCCTGGGCCCAATAACTTAACACAAAATCCTAAAAACCTAACTTTCCGAACTCTGAATCTCACCAAATTTCAACCAAAGTATCTTGACACTATAAAGATCTACAGAAAAATATAAAATAATTATTTCAACATTAATTTATAATTATCATAATTATAAATCAAATTGTACCCATTTGGACCCACCGCCAAATCTGAAAAACGAAATATAAAAAATTAAATTCAAAATTTTCATTATATATTTAACATAAATATATAAGACCGAAAAATATCGAAACGTTACAATTAGACCTGAGTCCTCTCTAGGATCAGGCGAACCCAAGATAAACTAGCTCAGGTTCGGACTCGTGGACCCGAGACCTAATCCAATAGGACTGCTTCCCCTTCAATAAGCCATTAGTCTTCACAAGGTGGAAATAAAATGGGAGATACTAAATTTTTACATCTTGGAGAGCTTCAGAGGCAAAAGAAGAGGGTGGATGTGAGTTTCGGTGGAGGAGGAAGGGGGGGGGGGGGGGGAAGTAACGGGGGACGAATAGTTATATAAAATATCATACATTTTTTTATTTTTATAAAGACATACAATTTTTTTTTATGAATTGAAGTGTCGGGTTATATAAAATATCCACATCAAATAAATTTAAAATGTGATTATTTTTTTAAAAGAATGGTAGACATTGTCATTTAAGAAAATTTCAAATTACAATTATTGAATTGAGAGCGAGAAAAATTAGAATAAAGACGATCACAAAATAAAAATATAAAATCCCAAAGAATGGCCTATACAACCAGATCCCAACGGGTGAGAGGCCACCCAGATCGAGACCATCCAGAATGGAGCGTAAGAACCTCTTACTCCTCAATACGAAGTCAATCTCCCTCGAACTAGACTATGCAAGCCCCTGATAAGTATGTGTCCCAATCAATGACCAAGTGGGACAAGAGGTGCCTAGTTCTCAAAATAGTAAACTCTCTATTTGAAGACCAACTTATTTCTCGTGAGCTAAAAAGCTCAGACTCTCGCTAGAATGATAGATTTGAGCACCTACTCACTATAATCCAAGGTCGAAATGGACGCGTTGCACCTCCTTAAATCCTCGAGACATGCCAGCTAAGGAAGCCGCAAATCTGCTCCAAAGAGCAAGTGCGACGGGGCACAAGCAAAATAGGTGATCCGTAGTCTCGTCTTCCTCGCACCCGAAGGGGCATCTCGCATCCTCCAAAGGATACCATTTTGAGCGTCTCGTCATGGTGACCACCCTCCGATGATGTAATAGCCGAATGAAAACTCTCACTTTCAATGTGAAATTTTAAAATAGTTAAAACTTACGTTATTATTTATTCTAAAAAAATGGAATTACTCACAAGAAATTAAATGAAAGATTTGGAATTTTTATCGTGTCACCTCGACACCATCCGCGTTGTCCACAAAAGGGGTGGGTTGAATAACTGGTGGGGTGGAAATAACAACACCCCCTCCCCCCCCAACCCCGACCCCGACCCGTCGTGCAGAAAGTAATCTTTGTGAACATAGAGTGAGTGAGAGGGGATGGCATCGGCGAAGACAGCCGCGGCGTCGGCGGCGAAGATGGCGGCGAGGGCGACGGGGGAGTACAAGTTCCCGTGGAGGGAAAGGATGGAGAAGTACAAGTCGGAGCTCTCGAAGGGTGTCTGGGGTTACTGGTACCTCGGGGCATGGAGACCCCTCGCCATCAGCGGCCGCCACCGCGCGCGCATCCGCAAGGAGGCCCTCCTCGCCGGAGAGTCAGTCACTCTCAAAAACCCTATCTTTCACTCTCTCATCCTCTCTCGATGTCTATTTTGATATGTATCTGATGTTCTTTTTGTGGATTTAGGGATTGGCCGTATGATCCGGAGAGGGGGGAGATGAGGAACGTGAGGAAGGGACACAAATGCGACCGAATCTCCGCCGAGAAGTGCGTCTCATTCATTTTGCTTTTGTTCAAATTTGGGTTTTTTTTGGTGTTTAGGGTTTTGATTGATTTTTTTTTCTTTTGATTTTTTTTTTGGTTAGACGAGCGCATACGGCGGAGCTGATGAAGAAGATGCCGGATATGTTGTTGGCTTACAAGGTTAGATTTACTGCATTTGTTCTTCATTTTTTTTTTCATATGATTGTTTTGGGACTTGATTTAGTTTTACATTAAGTAATATATTGAGGTGTGAAGAGCTAAATGGAAAAATGGGTATTCTGATTGGATGTATTTATCGTAAATTGAATAAGATCATGACCAAGTTTTAACGATGGGATGTATGGTTGTTGGTTAAATAACAAAGTGATATTTTTAAAATTATGAGCCAGAGTTTGTTCTTAGAATTTCTTTTCAAACTTAGGTTGTCAGTTTTTTTTTATCTCTCTTGTTATGCATGTTTGGAATTTTTAAGACTCGAAGAGATGTGGCGTAGAAAGTTTTATGTGTTGAACACGAGGAGATGATTTGGAATAAGATTCACATATATTCTCAAAAAAAAAGAAAAAAAAGGAGATGGTTATATGTGTATGTAAATCATATAAAAGTTAGCTAGATATAGTTGCTGTCCAGGTATAGTACCAGAGCCTTTTGTGGTGGTTATCACATTTGGATTTTGTCATTTGGTAAACATGTGACCTCGAGACTCTACTCTTCCATATGTCATTTTCTATCTTCATCACTGAATGTTAAACTTTTAGGGCTAGTTTGGCAAGGGGATAAGGTTTTGAATTTTGTTAATAAGGTGTCCTAATTTTAGGGGATAAAAAGCCCATCAATTTTTTTCATATTTACATTTGTCAAAATTGGGATAAAAAATGGAGATTAATGCTATCCCAGCCTTTAGGTGGAACGAAATATCCCTATTTTCATTTCAAAATCGGGACAACTGTCCGTAGTTTATCCCAATTATTTTTTATACCAAACGGGGATAAGTTGTCCTCCCACTCATTTATCCCCATAATTACCCCTTATCCCAACACTTATCCTTTTGCCAAACCAGCCCTTTCCTAATGACTAAGAAGAAACCTGTAAGCTCATGCATAATCGTATACATCAAGCTTTGGATTGAGTATAAAAATATTAAAAAAAGAAAAAATCCTTTGCATGAGATTGACATGGATGTTCATGATTAATTGTCGACCTGATGTTCACTCAAAGCTTACGCATCTGGACGATGGCTGGAGGACTACTTTGTTGATTCAACATCGAACTCAAATGTAGAATTACAAATCAATGACCATTAAATTAAAGGGAAAGAATCATGGAGATTAAAACTTTCTTTCCAATGAATCAAGTCATTCAGAGGAGATTCAGAATTCCTATGTGATAAATGAATCCCAATAATATTTAAAGGTGAATTCTAGAAGGCAGTCATAAGATCTGCTATTCATGAGGATGATCTTATTTGTGATTCTTTCATGTGTGAGGTCAATTCTATCATTTGGATGCCAAGGTTTCGATGGAATCTTAGCGATGTGGAGTTGGAAGAATTCTCTTCTCATCTTGAGTGTCTACATCAGTTCCTCTCAATTTAGAAGAGGAAGACTCAATTGTTTGAAAGTTGTCTCCTCAGCATGGATTCTCCGTCCGCTCATGGTACCGAAAACTTAACAATCGTCCACTTCCTCACCTCCTTTCGTCTCGATTCGAATATATAATTGGGGTACACTATCTCCGTTGAAAATAAGGGGTTTTATGTGGCTACTTTCTCTTAATAAAGTCCTCACCAAAGTGAATTGGGCAAAATGGTTTAATGACGGGGATACAATATGTGGTTTGTGTGGCATTGGGGAAGAAACATGTGATCATCTTTTCTTTACTTGTTCATTTAGTACCCAAATTTGGAAGAAGGTTGGGGAGGCTCTTGAGGCGTCTTGTTCTTTTTCGAATATAGAGGATATGTGGAAGTGGCTTCAGGATCGTCGGAAGAAAGGAGATAGAAGTACTCGAGCAAAATTCCAATGGCTGGTTTCTCATGCTACTTGTTGGTTGATTTGGCTAACGCACAACGAGGGTGTCTTCATGTACAAAAGGGTGTATTGGGAAAATACTTGGTTCACAATTTCTTCAATGTTATCGGATTGGGTCAAATTCATTTTAGAGGAGCCTTCGCCCGGTGCAATTATGAGAAACAATTGGGGGAGAGGATAGCCTAATATCTAATTGTATTTTCCTTTTCTTTAATTGTAAGGAGATCCCTCGTCTCCTTAATCCGGGGGTTTCTTGAAATAATATTCTCCTATATTTACCTCAAAAAATAAAAAAAAGTTACATAAAAGTTAGTTGTTCAGAGCACATCTTTCTTTTAGCAATCTCTGTTGCCTCCGTAGGAGTTAAAAAAGAGAATTATTCGGTCATATTTTTATTGTGAGATCAGGAGTTGAAAATGGCCATATCGTTTTAAAGGAGAAATGATATACTTCATAGATTCTGTGATTGTTCATGGCATAATAATTTTTAGGAAAATATTAGGGACAATTCCGTGTGCAGCGCATATGAAATTCTCACATGTTTTGTATACTTCATCTAACGAGTATATACATCCATACAAATCAAGTACATCTCCAATGAATTGTATGGCCCCAATTATAGAATAAGTAAAAAGTTACATGCTTCGATTAACAAAATATATACATTGTTGGAGATACATAGGATTGATTGTACTCGTATGTAAAAACACCCTGATTGTTAAGGTGTCAGTCAAAGAAAATGTTGCAAGATGTTCATATCCTTTTGAAACCGATGTATGTATCCAGATTGTAGCATGTATGTCTGCATGCAAAACAAAAATCAGAGGAACTCTAATTGTTCTTATTTCTCTTTACTTATACCACATGCTGACTGAAAAATAATCGAAAACTGAAGTTTTCATCCCCTCCTCTCTCAATTGCTTTTCTTTTTGTTGTTCAGAAGCGGAGGTGGGAGAAGAAAATGAAAGCGGAGGAGGCGGCAAAGGACGACGACGACGAAGAAAAACCCGGACGCAAATACATCTTCCCTATTTAGAATATGGTCTTTCAATTCTCTTTTTGATTCAGGACTTGAAGATGGGGAAGTTCCTAGAGATCTTTTTTTTCCCGTGTATGCATAAACATGTACACATCCTTCAGTGCTCTTCTCCTAGATCGTCTAATATAAATGGTTGCTTATGTTTCTTTTTAGGCAGATACAGAAGTTGCCATGAATATTTCATGTTGTTCATGTTTAGTTAGCGACATAAGCTATTATAAGATAGATAATTATGTCAGTAAAATAAGTCATTTTTTGTTTGATTGCAATTTTTAGTTATTATATTGAGAAACATAATAAGAAATTTTTTGATTACTTGTGGATAAAAGATGAAAGACGTGACATGTTAGCTATTGTATTTGATATATATATAAGAGATCATGATAAATGATTTGACATGTGGACTGGAATAAATTTGGTGTAATAACACAATTTCTGAGAAATTTGGAGTATTAATTTTAACTTATTTTTACATGCTATGGCATAGTTATATTCATCACTCGTTGCAAACAAACGGATTTTTTTTTATATTTATTTTATTCTATTCCACTTTATTTTATTTTTCTGTTCAACACTATTAAAATCCCATTTGAAAATGAGGATTGAACTACTTTTGGATATGCAAGAAACTGTATTTTTTAAACTCATTTTTAAATAGAAAAATTGGGGTTAAAAGTTGTAGACAGATTTTTGTAAAAAAAAAGTGATTAAAACCTGAGTTTTTCAAAAACCGTGGAGATACAATTTATTATAAAATCAGTTTTAAATTTAGCTTTTGTCTGAAAATAATCTTACAATTATGCTATCAAACAATACCCTATAGTTGTTTCGTTGAGCTGACATTTGTGATACGTGGATGTCTTTTATGAAATATATTCGTCCAAAATTGGACATTTGTTTGCATTCCAAAATAAACCGTGTCGTTGATTTTCAACCGTATGATGAGTGGTCCTCGCGTCTGAGA
Source organism: Acorus calamus (assembly GCA_030737845.1). Taxonomy (NCBI): domain Eukaryota; kingdom Viridiplantae; phylum Streptophyta; class Magnoliopsida; order Acorales; family Acoraceae; genus Acorus; species Acorus calamus. The sequence goes on along the minus strand of CM060863.1, from coordinate 713,107 downwards.
TTTATCGATCCCGGGACCGATGAATCAGAGACACATCAAACGGACGGCGATGACCCCAGTCGTTGTTTTCTTTTCTTCCGATCTTACCCTTGAAAGTTTTCCCGCCAAAACTACTATCGCTGCTATTTCTCTCTCGCTCGATCTTCACTGCCGGTGAAGCTCAATTAGGGCATCCGAAAAAGTAAGAAATGGAGATGGAGATGGACATTCCCCTCCCGGAAGAGTTAGAATGGCTGGAATCCAACGCACTACACGAAGAAGAACAAGAGGACTTCGAGGAATTGATTGAAGAAGACTTCGAAGGAGTACAAGATCCCAAATCGATCTCCCCCGAGAACTCCAAGAAGCGCCGACTACATCCCGACGTGGTGGTTGTGGAGGGAGTCTCTAGAAGCTCCCCCGACGAGAAGAAGATCCGGACGGCCGCCTCCTCCCCGGAAGCTGTACCTGATGAGGAATGGCTCCGGTACTCGCCGAGGGAAGATCCGGTTGTTGTGGATGATGGTGGTGGTGACGATGATCCGGTGGCGGGTGTTGTTGAGGAGAAGCTGCTCTCGAGGTTCGCGTCGGAGATCAATGGGCCGAGCATCTCCGTGACCGGGCCGTGTGGGGATCGGGTCTATTCTATGATGAGGCATGACGAGGCCTATGGAGGTGATCGGAGGAGGTTAAATCTCAGAACGTCATCAAAGGGTATGAATGAAAGGAATCTATCATGTATTTTCAATCTGCTTTTGATTTTTGTTGGTACATTGTTTGATTCTTTTGAACTTTTGGTTAACTTAGGGGAATGATCAGTTGTGTTCCCATCATGTAATTCATGAAAGCCATGGTACATGTCTAATATTCTTTCCAAAACATTAAGGGTGTTTTTACACACAGTCCTTGCAGCACCGTGTGTGTCCTTTATCTGCAACGTGGTATATATGTCGTTTGATAAAGCATGTAATTTTCACTTTTTTTTGTAAGTGGGTTCATAGACTCCATACAATTCATTTGTGTACATACTTCATTTTTATAAAGGTAAAAAAGAAGAAGAAGAAGCATGTGCATGTAGGGACTGCACGCTGGACTGTCTCTAAAATTGTCAATCATTAATGTTGGGTGCCCTTTTAATTATGTATATTTGCTTTTGTGAATAAATCCTCTCAGTTTTTTTTTTAATAATTGAGTTGTTAATATTGCAGGTCTTCTTTCTGAGCCCATGAATGTCTTAATGGAAAAAGTGGAACAAGAAGCTTTGAACAAGGTATTGATAAGGTTGGAGGCTTACATGCTTGGAAATAAAGATGCACAGTATGCTGTTGTACACATAGTTCGAAATTCCTGTCATTTAACTTTTGAGTGTAACATGCGTGGTGGTATATTAATATGGAGTTCTGGAACCAGTTCTTTTTGATACTTAAATCATGCAAGAAACAATGACATTATTAGCAGGATTTTGCTCAAACCATTGCATATGACCTCTCCACATTATTTTCGAGTACTTTTATACTTTTAGATGTAGATGAATGGTCGATTTGCTCACATGTAAAACTATTATGATGTTGAAGGCATTGCAAGCTAGCTTTGGGGCCTCCAATGATCCAATGGATGAGGCAGTTCCGATTTCCACAGAAAAACTTTGGGTGGAGAAATATGCTCCAAGTTCTTTCACTGAGCTTCTTAGTGACGAGCAGACAAACAGGGAGGTGCGTGATTTGTTATCCAATCTGTGGAGAGCGCTTGGCTGTTTGAGGAGGAGGGGCATGGGTTATTTTACTTTAATTATTGATTCGAGAAAGGTTTTGGAATTCACTATTTTAATCTTTTGTGTTTCTTCAGGTCCTTCTATGGCTGAAACAATGGGATAATTGTGTGTTCGGATCTCAAATTAGGGCTACCAGCAATGATGTTTTATCTGCCTTGAAAAGACACTCTTCCGTTGCTCAGCAGAACAAGTTCTCTGATTTTAGAATTCTGTCCTCCAAGAGCAATGGATTTCCATTGAGGAATCAAAATTTCAAGCTCTCAGATGCTTTGAATGAGGAAAAAAACAATCTGAAGGAATTATGGAACAAGAAGACTGCTGCTAATGGTTCACCAGAGCAAAAGGTGGGTTAGAATTCATTTAAATCGGTGAATGTGGACAGTAGATGGTGAAAACTGCATAAGTAGCGTGAGTGAAGTGTTACTAAGAGCCCAGGACATTCAGATATCTAAAGTGCTACTATGTTTTAAACTTGACCATGCGGAACACTTAGATGGGCTGGACTGACATGGGAGACTTCAAGTTTTACATAGTCTTTATTTTACCGTTCATCTGTTGCATGCTGTACTTACTGATGATAATAATTCGAGAACTTTATGTTCTTTTTATCGTAAAATGTTATCAGCGAATCAACTTATCACAATTGATTGTGAGATACTACTTTTCATATGTAAATCCTCAAAAGTGAAACATAGGATGCATCAAAATCATATTGAGGCTGTCACAGTCTAGAATAAACTTTTTTGCTTTATGAAAATGAATGGATTTTCTTTTGTCATAGTTTAAGGTTCTGAAGACTGCTGGGTTTTTTTTGCAGATTCTCTTGCTCTGTGGACCTCCAGGGCTCGGAAAAACTACACTGGCACATGTAGCTGCGAAGCACTGTGGATATCGTGTTGTAGAGGTCTCAGAATTCCACTATTAACTAATGTTTTTTTCCTTCATTATTCATAGATCCCATCCTCTTTAATTAAATCAAGGGAGTGATTTTGGACCTATCAAGTTGATTTGGCAGCATGCCTTGAGGCTTTGATAAGAGATCGTACTTGTATCTAAAATGGTAAGAGTTATTGATAAGAGATCATAGCTAAGAGGTATTGACACTTTCACAATATTACTTATCCCATTAACGTGAGGTCAGCTGTGTCCCACACCTCTAGAATAAAAAAGGCTCCATAGCAAGATTAGCACAATTTTATGAATGCCTGTCAAACTTATATTTAAAATGGTAGTTTGGAAGGCCCACATTCTATTTAACTACTACACTGCAGACATGCCTGTCAAACTTATATCTTGTTTGCATATTAGCTTTTCTGAGAGGCAATGAGGCTTATATGCACTTATTCATCTTCTCTCTTGTGCAGATAAATGCAAGCGATGATCGATCATCTTCAACCATTGAATCAAAAATTCTTGATGTTGTTCAGATGGACTCTGTCATGGCAGACTCCAAACCGAAGTGTCTGGTACTATTCATTTTGAAAGTCCTAATGTATTTTAAGTAGTAGAAGTATTTTGTACTAAATTATTTACAGGTAATTGATGAAATCGACGGAGCCCTTGGTGAAGGAAAGGGAGCTGTTGAGGTGATCCTAAAGATGGTAGATTCTCTTACTTTTGTTGGCCAAAACTTTGTTGGGAAAATACGTGCTTGTGCGCAAAAGGCATAGGCATGACAGTTACAAAAACACCCACAAAAATAACACTTTCTGTTGAGCTCATTATTGTTAGGACTAGGGCCCCCACTGTTTCCAATTTTTTATGCACGGTCTTGCTGCCCTTATGTAAGGTGAACCCACTTATCTGTTGTGGTAGTACCTATTATGGCCAGTTTTCTTTGAAATGAAAAGCCTTCACTAGTATTTGTTATTTTTTAGCATGAAAGATGTATCATGCTGCATGTTTGCATCATGCTCCTGGTGATTTTGAAACAAATTAGAGCAAACAAAGTATCTTGTGGAAATAGGAGTGTCAGTATTGTATGAAATCTGATAGATTATACGGTGTACGATTATTTCCATCATTTTTCCTCCCACTTGTTTTCTTTCCAAAGCCTTAATAATATATTAGAAGGATTAAAAAATCCTTGTCCTTGATTTTGGATGCGTTGAGCATATAACAGTCAAGTTGATTTTGATCTTCCAATTAGAAACTGATGCTTGTGGTTTACAAGTGCAGGTGGCTTCTGATAGGAAGTCTGCTATTAAAGTAGGAGATGCTGCTGAGGAGTCGCAGCCAGGGAAGGCTTCCTTAAAAAGGAACTCTCGACGTGCAACACTCTTGAGGCCTGTAAGAATGAAATATCAAATGCTCATTATCTAATATGGATATTTTTCTTAGTCCTAATGAGTATATCTTGATCAAAGGTGATTTGCATTTGCAATGACCTTTATGCACCTGCTTTGAGGCCACTGCGTCAAGTAGCCAAGTGAGTTTTTAGTGCTAATGTTTAATATGCATGAAATATTTTACTTCAACTAGTTTCTGTTGACGTTGCTTTGAACTCTTGGCAAACTTACTTCTCTTTTAATATACGTTTAACTAATTTTTTGTTGATTCTGTGTTTCAATAATCTGACACTGGCATGTTTTTTCACTTATAGGGTGCATATTTTTGTGCAGCCGGCAATTAGTCGTGTGGTGAACAGGTAGATGCATTTCAAGAATATGACTGATGCTTATTTTTTTCGTGGGTGTATCCTCCTTGAATATTATATAGTAGACTAAGTACTAATCAATGTATTAATCTTTCAAATTTCACCTTTTACACTGAACTTTTAATTAAATAACTTCAAATTTGGCCTATTGTAGACTGAAGTACATCTGCAACAAGGAAGGGTTCAAGGCAAGTGGTATTGGACTTTCTGCACTTGCTGAATATACAGGCAAATTGTTCTTACTTTTTCCTTACGTTGTAGGGATTATTTTTTGTTGCTATACTTTTCTCACTTTGATTTTCAACATGATACATTCCCTTAATCACACTTCATAATGTGCTGAACCTTTGTATTAATGGTTCTCATATTTGATTATGTTGGCTGATTACCACCATGATGAGGTCTATTTTGTTAAACGTGGGTGGACAATGGATCAATATATTTTTAACAGATTTTATTTTATTTTGTTTTTAATTTCACCTTAATATACGTTTAATTATTGACTCAGAAGGACAATTTTATTTCTAAAAAACATTTGATACATTCCAAAAAAAGATCAAGGGAAAAAGGGAAACAAGGAGTTTGAAAGGTGGAATGCATTTAAATAAGGAAGCACTGACATGATCCGTGAAAGGAAGAGAAGAATTGTGGCATATGCTTAGCACAGTTGATGAAAGTCCAGATTCATGTGGGTGCTCAAATATTCAATTCTGCCTACTATGAGGGAAGCACGAATGTGACCAATATGGGGTTTGTTTTTCTTAGAGATGTATATCATCTGGGTCCTTTTACACTGTGATTTTTAACTTGCCTCATTTTCTTGCAGAGGGTGACATCCGTTCATGTCTTAACACACTTCAATTTCTCAATAAGAAGAGAGAGAGCCTGAAAGTTGTAAGCTGCCGCTGTCTATTCTGCTTTCTCTTCTGGAAATATATCTTTTCTTTCTAACTTAATCCATTGATATATTTTTCTTTCTACACTTAATCCATTGATTATTATATAGTGGGATATTGGATCTCAAGTGGTTGGCCGGAAGGACATGTCGAGAAGTGTTTTTGATATATGGAAGGAGGTACAAAATTGTTCTATACCTCTATTAACTAGTGGTCTTTCAGAAGTGTTTTACTTTTATTTGACATTTGTATGATTTGAGAATTTTCCTTGCATATTAGGTTTTCCAAAAGAGGAGAGTGAAACATGAAGTGAAATCCATGAACAGCAGAGTCCCCGGCAATATGGATTTCCTCTACTCTCTTATATCTGATCGGTATAATGGATGAGAATTTCTGATTGGCTTGATGTCATTTTGCATATTAATTTTCTGAGTCTCATGTAACCTTGCAGTGGTGACTATGATCTGACAATGGAAGGAATTTATGAAAATTTTTTGCATCTCAGCTATCATGATCCACTAATGCAAAAGACTGTGAGTCTCATTCTCTGCCTCGCTGTCTTTTCTGAAAGATTTTCTTCTTTCCTTTGCAGTAGCATCACAATGTATTTTACTTGCTCTCTGATAACTGATCATGAATTATAGGGCAAGTGCCTAGACTTCCTTGGGGGTTCTGATACATTGCTGCAGTATATTATGCGGACCCAACAGATGTTTCTCTATGGTGATTCATGATTTCACTGTCCTACATCTCCCTTCTTTTAGGTCTTCCTGTCCTAACTGGAAGGCTTAACTGTAACAACTGATTAACATCCAATGTTTTGGGCAGTTTATCAACCATTTATTGCAATTGCTATTCACTCGGAAATAGCCCAAGTTGGAAAACCAAATATTGAGTGGCCAAAGGCCACGCAAAGGTAAACTTGCATTTCTTCATCTGTTCAACAATCTAGTTGTTTATCTATTAAAATGTGTGCTGACCATTATGTAATGATAATGTCAATTGAATTTCTAGATCTCGAGCAATGCTCATGGAAAAGAAAGAAATTCTGAAGTGTTGGCATAACAAAATCTCTCCGCAAATATCAAGGCACTTGTCCATTTCTTCTTTTGTCACAGATGTTGTGTCTTTGTTGTTACATGTTCTGTCACCATCAACTCTTAGGCCTGTAAGTTCTTTCTTTCTGCTGTCTATTACCTAATTTAGCATGAGGTATACTACTGCATTTTTATATGATAAAATATGCCTCAAAGATTTGTTTACTGGAATTGTGGGTATGGTTTGTCTTCAATTGGTTACTTGAGAAATGGTCAGTATGCTATAATGTGCTGGTTGTCTCTCAGATACATATGCAATATACAGTTACATAGAGCAGACTTGAAGGATTATATTTAGGGCTGAGCTTAGTAGTTGGTATCTTTTTATCCAAATAATGACAGCAAATCTAGGTAATACCATCAATTTTACAAACTAATGATCAGTTCTAAGCATTGCGTCTGCATGCAAATGGGCATACAATTCATACATCATACACTATTCGTGGTCATCGATTATGCATTTGAAGAGAGAACATTATTGCAAGACCAGTCATAGAACCATCTAATATATACTGATTTACTTTATTTTTCTCATACTGAATGATCATGCAACTGAGATTATCTTGAGGCTTTCTAGCTTCATGCCTGTTTCACGAGTAAGTCATTTTTGCAACAGCATGTAGACTTCTGATTGCTTCTTTCTGATTTCACTTTGTCTGACACCTTCCCTAGGTAGCCTTGCATTTGTTATCCCAGAGGGAACGTGAAGATCTGGCTCAGCTCGTGGATACAATGGTTTCATATTCTTTAACATATAAGAATATGAAATATGAACCTTTACCTACTAATCAGAGAGAGGCAGTTTCTGATGCTTCTATGCTTTTGCTTGATCCCCCAATTGAACATTTTATAAGCTTCAAGGTGAAATTTCTAACTACTTGCTCTTACATATAAAATGTTGGTTCATATTCTTAATTATATTTCTTGTTGTTGTAAAGGACTATCAAACAGGACACTGTATACTCTCCTCAGCCATAAAGCAGGTTTTGTTGCATGAGGTATGGACATATATCTTTTGTATGAATTGGTTCCCTTTTCTGCTGTACTTAGTTTTGAGTATCATGAAAGTTGTGTCTGATTTCATGAAATGGGCATGCAGTAGTATATCATGCATGCATGACTGTAGGTAGCCTGATATGGCTGATGCATTTTTTTAATTCTTCCTTTATAAAGTTACCAAGTAAAGAAAAAAAAAGTATGGATAGATTACAGAGACACACCTTGGCTATTTAATAGTAGGTGGCTAGGTGCAATGCCAGTGAGGTGCATTTATTGATTGGTGTAAATTATATTTGTGCTTGATAGAGATAAGTGAAAGGTAACTGGAGGCAAGTTGAAATGTTTTGTGATTGATGAAGGCTACCTAGATGGCTAGATGTCTATTTAGTATAGTATTTTTGGTGATTTTTTAAATTAATTTCCATACATATGTACGTTTCATGTTAGAGGGAATCATTTTTTTAATGGACGACTTGTATTGGATCGGAATATTAACAAGGCTGAAATAAGCACCTGTATCAAGTTTTAGAATTGTGGAGATATTTGGAATTTGGAAGCAATTTACAAGTCTCCTCTTTCACAAGGAAATGCAGACCAATTCTCCAGGAAATACTGAAATTTTGTTATTGCCTGAAATAGCCTGTTTTTATGACCAATCCAAAAGTCATGCTCTGTTTTATCATAAATTTACAAGAAACTTCTAGAATGCTTCCTACAATCTTGCTTTGCTGATGAGGATCTAGGAATCTAGTTCTTGATAGTACATGATATCATGACAGATTGAGAAATTTATATTATATGTTTGATGGTCCAAAAGTCAGGCCCTATTTAGATCAGTGATGCACTGTTCTATGGGTTTATCATCATGGCAGTTTATTAGGATTGCCTTTTTCCTTGATGCCAATGTGTCTTCCTTTTGATTGGCCTTCTAGGAACATCACAGCATTTATAGGTGGTTGATATTAGGTTGATGGCCAATTATATAACAGTTTGGAGATATGCTCAATAGACAGACCCTATTCTGCTGGATTAATGTTTGCTGGTTTTATTCTGGCTTTTTCCAGATGTGGTCCATTTAGTTTGACTGTGCTTAGTAAAAGAGCAAACTTTTTTACCATGTGTATTTTTGAGTTATCGTTCAGTTCACACCAGATTTTGTAACTTCTTTGCAATATTTGGTGGGGTCTCGTTCACTGTGAAACAAAGTGACACCTAGATTGATGTAGAGCAACTTTGAATAAATGATGGAAAAACCACGGAACAGTCTGCCAATAAGAAAACAAAATCCCTGATAAACGCATGCACACACAGGATGTGGCCTCAATAAAATGTTCTTATAACATGATTTAATTATTGCTTTGCAGATTGAGAAGCGGAAAATTCTGCGAGAGAATGGTGGCCAACCTGTGCATCCAAGTGCTGAAAGCAACAGTGACCAACCTTTGCGCACTGAGGACATTGGAGCATTTTCCAACAAAATGAATACTATTAATTCATCAATTAAAAGCAATAGAGAGAACCCAAATTGTGCACTGACTCATGAGTCACTGAAAGCAGGTGCTTCACCAAATTCAATTTTAAGAGACAATAAATGTGGAACAGCAAATGGTGTGAAAGTAAAAGCTCCTACGATTGCAAATAGACGCTCTAGTAGTTCTAGTTTCTTTGACAGGTGATACTATGGGTTCTGATTCTATTTACATTTACATTTTTTTATCCTGAATCAGTTTAAGTGCAATCTTAATGTGAAGCCGGAAAGAACCTTTTTTATCATGGAATTTCTTATGCCAAACTTGAGCCTTCAAATAAATAATTTTCATCTTTGAATCTATAGTTAAAATAATTTATTCTTCTTTTGCCAAATACCGACATTTTGTTGTTTTTTCAATCAGGTTTAGAAAGTTGAGCGGTAAAGGTTCTGAAATTCCTGATGATTATCAGCAGAAACCAGCAACAATGGAAAGAGATTCACGTCCCTTTCTGTTCAAATACAATGAGGTACTACTTTTCCATGAAGTGGATTGTTTTATCCATTTTCTTTCTAAAGAGAAGATAATAAAGATAAGAAATTGACCATCTGCCTCCCGGGGATCTTTGGAATGTCCTTCATTGTCAAGAGTGTTTATAATACAATATGAAGAACTTCACAAACCAATATATCAAAACCAAACTTCAATGGGTGGTAATGTGAGATTATCATCTCTCTGGTTATGATCAAGTTGCCAGTCAATTCCATTACTTTCAGGACATATACTACAAAAGTGAATAGAATCTGAATAAACTCATCTTGTGCTGCTATTGGTTGAATTCATCAGCATAAACTTGCTTGAGACAATTTCATGAAAATTGCAAGACCAGGGAAGGACAAATTAATGATTGTTTCTATATGCTGACGCACAGAAACAAATCATTGCCTGATATACTGGTGGAAAACCTTTGCCTTTGTTTACATCTGCAATTTCTGGTCAAATCCTAACTTTATATATCGATTCTGGGAAACAACAATTTCATCGAGATTATGATGAACAGCATGAATGGACCCTAATAACTAACCTATCCATCCAGTTGGTTTTCCTATTTTAAGGGACATAAAATAGGTTGTATATGCTGTTTTTCTATGTTATTTTGTGGGTGTTACTATAATTGAGTTTAGATATTTATATATGCAAGGTATTTTATACTTTTCCTAATCTACATCAACACAGATCAATCTCGTCTATTATGGTACCATAAAGAGCATTTAATCATTTATAAACCATGAGTGTTGCAGGGTTTCACAAATGCAGTGAAGAGACCAGTGCGAATTCGTGAACTGCTGCCATGAAGGGTGTTCCAGTTCAATCAGCATCCCTAACCAGAGAACTGCTTCTCCTTTTTTTCTTGTTTTTTTTCTCTGTATCCTCTCATCCCCAATTCTGACTTGTAACTCACTTTTAGTAATTAATGAAAGTATCGGTAACAAGATCTACCTTTTTTCAAAAAAAAAAAAAAAACCAGAGAACTGCTTCAACCCATTTTTTTTTCTTATGTTATATATATGCAATGTAAATATTCAGATATTCAAAATTTTGGACATTATTCTTCACTAGCATATGACCAGTGCCAAATAATTGCAGGATTTTGTTATAGGGAGTAGAGGGGCTTCGGATGATTCATTAATTACACATCCTTTCCTATCAAGCAGATATGTGTTATCCGATGCTATTTAAAAAAAGATTTACAATCAGTAGGTTTTCTAGTATTGTCTGCAGTTTCAGAAGCGGTTTTCAGTTGTCTATGATATTGGAGTATTAGTGTATATTGCACTATTGTATTGTGGGAAAATTATTATTTTTATTTTTTAAAGAAAAAATATACTAATTTATTTCAGTGTGTATTTTTTATTTATAATAATATGTATTTCAATTGGCAAGAAAACTTAAAATCACTAATGAATTTTTTTTTACAATCAATAACTAGGTTGAAGGTTTTTTTTTTACCACATCTTGCTTCTTTTTGTGGAAAATGTTATACTCCACTCCATTTCTAGTCCCCAAGCGCACTTTGTTTATATTTTTATTTTTTTAAAATCTTCTACATTATCTAACGAAGTATATATTTTTATAAAAAGTGATGTATGCATTCTAATGAATTGTATAATATCATTTGAAAATTTAAATTTTTTTCAACAAAGTATATTTATCATTACACTAAATGAAGGGGACTAATAAGGTATTGCATTTAACATTGCTAAAGATTGCATTAAAAAGTAGCAGGTCTACCATTCTCATTTAAAAAAAAAAACATTGCTAAAGATCGAGTATAACAATTCATTGCAATTAGAAGTCCAGATGTGAATATAATGAATCCTCAAGGGGATGGGAAAAAATTGCAAGCAATGGTGAAATTTTGAAAATTTTAAAGTAGCATTTGGAAACATATTTAAAAAATAATTTTTTAAATAAAGTGATTTAAATAAACTTAATTCTAAGGGATATATTTATTGCATTTAAAAAAAAACAACATTTTTTATTAAAAGTTGTAAACAACTTTTTAATTAAGTTTTATTTTTAAAAGATACTTGATAACATGTTTGTGCTTCATGCTTTATTGAAAAATAGAATCACCTTTAATTGCGTTATCAAAGAGAAGCCAAAGTGTGGATGAAATGGATGGTATATTTCAAATATAGCAGTGTTTGCATAAGATTTAAAGGATTTGGTAGTGTCACGTCTAAGGTTCTATATTTTTTTTTTAATACAATGTATATATATATGCATTAAAAAAATCAAAATTTATGCCGAGTTGCAAAAGGGACCTTTGTATTTTCTTCTCCTGAATGAATGAATAATAGGGGCGTTGGAGAAGACGATGCGAGTTCTATATATGTATATATTACTATTATAAGCCTAAGTCCCACCTTCATTTACCAGCCAATCAGACGGCGAAGAGTTGTCGATGGCCCTCAGTTAACTTAATCCGGCGCAACATCACACCAAGAACCCGATAAAAAAAAAAAAAAACAGAGGCTTTTGAGAGAGACAGCGCGTGAGGTAATGAGGGGGGTTTCGGTTTCCACGCCTTCGGTTCCGTCACCGACGGCACTGAAAAGTAGCCGTTGTGGACGTCTGGGTCTTCTCTCTCCTTCACAGTCTCTTCAGTATCCTTGGAGTCTCAGAGGGTCTGGTGGGGTTAAAGTGCACTGCAGCAACAGCAGACCTGGTTCTGGTCCAGGCGGTAATCCGTCTTGAATTTCTTCTCAATTGCTTCATTGGGTTTGCTTTTACTTCAAATGGGTACTTGTTTTTCTTCCAAATTTGCTTTGGGTTTGGTGAAATTTGTGTTTTTTTTTAATTGGATTTTGAGTTGGTGTGATTTTTTTTCTTCTGAGTGTGGTGTTGGATTGAATAAATTTGAAGGTGATGGTAATGGTTGCTGATGGATTAGAGATTACTCTCCTTATTGGAGGCTTTAGAGACTATTGGTTGAAGCAGAATCTTCATTTCTTGTCTTGGATTTATGCACATTTAATATGTTGTTCATTTAGGTCTAGTGCAGGAGCACTAACAGTTTTCACTGAAATTTCAACTTCATTTTTTCACACTGTTGAGTCATTGGGTGCCAGATAGTTGGGTGGTCTGAAAGCATTGAATTTGTTTTTAGTTGCGGTAAGCGACAGGCAACTGTGTTTCGGTCATTGGGTTATTGTTGTTGTGCAATTTGAAGGTTCGTCTACAATGATTAAAATGTGATTATCTGGAAAACCTTCCTTGGTGGAAACATATCAATAGCATTTTTAAAATACCGTTTCAATTGTCAGTTTTGATTAGTGATGGATAATTGGATATCTCTCATGTAGTTTATATACTCATGACCGTTTATTTCTTACAGTAATTATAAATATTATTGGTATGTCAAACCAATGCGAGTTTTCTGTTGCGCAAGATTGGTGTATTAAGTATGCAAGGGTTGTTTTTATTTGATCTAGATTCAGATTTGGTCATAATCTTTGACATAAGTTCTCTCATTTATTCATCATGATCGGTAAATATTGTCATAATGTCAACTTTGTTATATGTGAAAAAGGAAAAGGAAAAAGAGAATTATATATTGGCTTGATGTGTGTTGATCAACTGAAGTAATTCCGGAAAAAGAAGATATATTATACTGTTGTAAATACGGAATATGTTTAATGTGAAGGAACATTTTTGTAAATGTGGAATCATGTTGGAGAAGTTCTTTAAGCCTTCATAATATTTAGAGATATTTGGAAATAGGAGTTCATGAACATTTCATACCACATGTAGATCTAAGCTTGTATCCTTCGCTTATCACAAATGGCATACCAACTGAATTATCCTGAAACTTAGCTGAATGTATTAAATATTTTTTAATAATCAGCTGTAGACTTGACTTTTTTTTTTTTTTTTTTGTCTTTTGACATTTTGACATTTTATAGAATATGTTTATTTAGTAAGTTTTCCTATCTGTTATGAAATGAGAAGAGTGCTGATGATTTGTTATGCTTTATGCTATTTTCCTGTTTTGCTACCAGCAATTCCTAGGCCCCTGAGGTTTTTTTCCCCTTGCTCTGTTGTATTATTAGTCAACGTAGTACGATATCAATTCCTTGTTGTGTTATACTGTTGCACTTTCATATGAAAAATAACATGTCTAAGAGGTTACAATAACGTAAAAGAGTGAAAGTTCAGCATTTCGGGTCCATAGCTCAGTGGTAGAGCATTTGACTGCAGATCAAGAGGTCACCGGTTCGAACCCGGTTGGGCCCTTTCCAATGTATGATTTTTATTTTATTTTTTCTGAGTGCTATAGTTAGTACGAAGCAAAAAAAAAGAAAAAAAAGAAAAAAGAGTGAAATTCAAGCATAATTGTGGTTATGGCTAGTTTTCAAATGGGTAAATTGTCTGTTGATTTACAAGCTTTTTTGTTATTATTGTTCCAAAGATACATGTAATGGTTTTTTTTTATATACATGTTATGGTTATTTACCTTTTGGAATGTTAGGATGTCACATAGGTATTTTGGAAATGGATTGGGTAGCTTTTGAAGATTCTGCTTTTGCATTAATCATACTTAATTCAAATTCGTTTCCAAACGCTTCCAGCAGTCCTAGTTTTTTAAAAAAGCGAAACAACTTTTTAGTTTTTTTTAAAATCTTTTCAGGAATCTAAAAAAAATGTGTTTTTTTGGAAGGTTATTTTCGAAAGCTGCATTAAGTAAAAAGCTTTTTTTCCATACACGTTTTCAAACATTACCTTAGAATCATTGGGTTGCAGAAGCTAATGGGGTAATCCTTTGTATCTAGTAAGTGGCTGTTAGGATGAACCAGTTTTTCTCGTCACTGTTTTACAAAATTAGGAAATCTTAATCTTGTGTGTCAGGAACAGATTTGTGCTACCTAGAGGCATCATATGATCTCCATTCAATTCTCCTTCGAAGTCATCATGCTATTTCTGTTGCATTTGTATTTCAATCAGTTGTGAAACCTGAATTCATCTCTACATTGTGTTAACATATGGTTTTATTGAACAGGTGATAACGAAAGTAAAGCCGTGCTTGACGCTTTCTTCTTGGGAAAAGCCTTTGCAGAGGCACTGAATGAAAGGATTGGATCATCAATTGGAGAGGTCTTGAGCGTAATTGGTCAATGGCAAGCTGAGCAACAAAAGCAAGTGCAAGACTTTCAGGTATTTTAAAACCCCACATAGCTAGACAGTGATTTTTGCAGTTGAAACCTCATACCGGTCTCTGTACACACCATCTATTTGGGAATTGTTGTTCATATCTAGTGAAAATGAATAAAAACTTATTGATCCATGCAGGACGAAGTATTGGAGAGAGCCACAAAGGCTAAGGAAAAAGCCGCTTTAGAGGTCATTGAAGAACAGGGGGTCATCCCGCGCAAGTCCTCGATGACCTCATCAGCTCCAGTGACTCCCTCAGCTTCGTCTTCGTCTTCATCTCCGTCACCCAATCCATCCAACGAGAATCCATTCGTAGAGACAGACGACTAGACGAGCAGTAGAGCATGTTAGTATCCTCTACTCATCTTGTCCTGTAATCTCATTTTCTTTCAGTCCGTAAAACGTCACAACAATTACAATTTTTGTTGTCTCCAATGTACTATTGAATCTTCTACATTACAAAGTAAAAAATAAACTATGCCTAGTATATATCTTTCACAGAACATAATATCATGATTTGGACTTCTCACTTCAGTGCCTTGAATGATAAGGCCTCCCTTCAAACGCCTACAACTCCATCAAGCACACATCCACCCCCTCCAATACCCCCATCTTCAATCAAACGTCGCGTCCATTGAACCATCACAAGACCTATTTGAATTCTCTCAAGTCTGGTAATTCATGACCCTTTCTCGCGAGATGCTCCTGCTGGATTCTTGATTCCTGGTGTCTTCTACGTCCGCTGGCCTTTGTCAGGCGAACAGATTGCCTTGAAACCTGAATACCAACTATCGAGTCATCGACCTTGAGCATTGTCTCTTGTTGAGACTGAGTCGAGCACAATATGTTCCATAGGCCAGTCTGTAGACTAGATAGTCTTCGGAGAGAGGCTGCTGCCGCGAGTTGAAATCTAAATGATACAATGCTACCCTTTATCATGATCAAATACATTCAATGGAAGGTGCTCGGGAAAAAAATGGCTATTTGTCTGGGGGTTATCTAAAATAAGAAGAGTTTGTTCATTTCTTACACAGTCTAGCTATTTATCTTCTACTCTTATCAATTTAAGTCCTACCATGTTTTGAATTTTTTTTAAAAATATATACATGTCTACTTTCACAGAAAATAAATCATATTCGTGAATGAATTGAATGCGTGAGTTATCATAAACTCTTAAAAGGGGGTAAGGAATATCCTATCAATGTTTTACACAACCCAGAAAAACATTAAAAATAAAAATAATGATTACAGAATAAATAAAAAACGGAACCAATCTCATAATGTTAATCTATGTCACACTCCAAACGTGGTTAATTTATAACATAGTATATTACGTAATAATTAAGTACCCCCTATTTAAGGTGTGGAATAACCTAAGCATAAAGGAAAATAGACAAAAAAACATTGTTTCTTCTGCACGAATAAACCCTAATATTCTGTCTGGTTAATTTCGCATAATTCTTGACAAGTGATAATTATTCTAAAGGTATTGAAATTGTTTATCATAGTTTATTTTGGTAAAAATATCATTTTTTATGTCATTTAAAAAAATCTCATACATAACTTTTACATACTTTACATACCATGAAGTTGTTATTTAAAAAACCACAAACTTTTATCTCTTATCCACATTATCTTCAATGGTGAACCAAAACAACAAAAATATCACATTTACATTTTTAATGAAAATAACAAAAATAATATCCAAAAATAATAATATCTATTATTTACAAATAGTTTTCAATCACGTTATAATAATCAAACGTCCAGCTCCTATTACAGTCCACATTGTTTTTCTTTTTTCTTAAAAATCATACTCTTCCATTGAAGTGCATGTTGCTATATGAAATTAAGTATATACTAAGATACAGTAATATATAATTTTTTACTTTTAAAAAATAAAAATAAAAATAAAAATAGTACACACAATATGATAGAATCCCATATACTATGACAACGCAGTATATGTTCTATCATAGTATATATGGCAACAAAAAAGACTGCAAAATAAACTAAAAGTGAATCAATGGTCTAGTTTTAATACTGCCCAATTTGCCTAGTAAAAAATTGAAGTACTTTTTGCTGATCTAAAAGTTGCTGGTGTCCAGAACCACATGCCCATGTTGAGTTGCATCTAAAAAAAAAAGTGTTAGTTTTTTTTTCGATCCCATATGTGTCGATAGAAAATTATCGAAACACACTCACTTTAATGATGTATAGGCATTGATATAAATTTTTCATGTTTTTTAAAAATGCATCAATACAATTCATTAGAACACATGCTTCATTTTGTTTTTTATAAAAACATGCACCTCATTAGACGAGGTATACTACTATTTTTAAAAAATTCAAAACACGTACAAATTGGAATTGAGACCGGAAAATAGCCTGTACAAAAACATTATCCAAAAAAAAAAAAAACACCCACACAAAGCAAGCAACAAATTAAACCAATTCAAATTGACAACAGCTTCTTTCACTTCTCCTTAGGCCTGACTTCAATCCCCTGAACAATGAGCCCTTTCTTCCAGTTCCCCCCCTTCACCTCTGTCAGACTCATCTCCACCTCCCCTTCAGCCCCCTCCTCCACATAAAACTCCCCCAGCTCCACCTCCCTCCACCCATCCCCCCTTCCACATGGAACCCTCCACGCATCCTCTCCCGTCGCCTCCCTCGCCTCCTCTGGCGCCGCCTGTGCTTCTTCTTCGGGCAATGTAGGTGGAGGCAGCATCAGTTGCCCCTGTCCACGCCTCAAAGGCCTGTGCCGGATTATGATAGGGCCCCTGAAACCGAACCGGGACCTCCTTGGCGCATCGGGCTGTATGTGGACCTTGTGGCTCGACACATGGTCCCTGAACTTGACGCATGCGTCTTGGAGTGGGCTGCTCAAACCGAACGCTTCGTCGGTCAGCTTCATGACGAGGTAGGCGGCGTAGGTCGTCTTTGGAGAGAGGGTCTTCACGTCGATCTTCCCACGGATCTCTAACCAGCAGACTGAGATCAGCTCGGCTGCTTGTGGGAACCTGTGTGGGAATTCCAGTCAATAGGATTTGGAAAAGTATATGTGGGGGCAAAGTAACATAAAGTGCTATGGGCGACGTTTATGCCATGTAGACATCACTTTATCAAACATGGATTGTGTGTCACTTTTTGTGAAAGTATGTTCTTTATCTGATAAATATATATACTTTGGAATTTTTTTTTCAAAAGTCGTTTTGCTTGTAAAAGTGACAACAAGAATGACTAAAGTCGCATTTGAGAGTGTGAAGGGAAATTTTTCTTTTTTTTTTGAAAAATCTGACTAACTTTTCAAAAACATTGTTTCGGTGGATTGTAAATAGAGGATAAATGGTATGGCAAACGCATAAAATGCAAGGAACGCGAAGTTTGGATCCACGTTTAGCATTTAAACTCCAAAATCCTCCCAAACATGGATCCAAAACAGTACATAGAGTGTCATGTTTTCTAAAAGGCTATGAATACTTTCATGTTCAACAGTGAACAGAGGAATATATTATATCAGCGCAGCGCAGGTGGTGAAACTAACAGAGGAAAAGATGAATAGTTATGAGAAAAGCTACATGATTAACTGGGTTGTATCTTCTATTGCATTAATAATCACATACGATGATCTCCATTAAATATTAATAAACACAAATGATAATTGGACTGACCTGGATTCAGGAGGGGAAATCCAATTCCAATACTGTGGAGTGTCACCCCAAATGATGCAGAGCTCTTTTGCCGACAACATATAGATTTTCTTGCCAGTCGATCGATCCAATGCAAAACTCTGTCCAACACAGGCATCACTTTTTCAATTCATGGTCCAAAAAGATTAGCAAATAATATATTGATAATGATTTATTTGTTCAGAAAAAAGTAAGGAATAGAACACCAGTCATCCATTGGATAATTAGTCTATTTGCAAGCATGCTAAATCATGATTTTTTTCATTTAACTTTGAAAGATATAAAGCAAACGCAAGAGATCTCCAAAAATAAAAACAGTATTTCTTTCATCTTTAACCCTGCTTTTGTTTGGTGAATAAGGGGAGAAAAGGCTTATTCCTCAAAAATATTCATGCATATTTATAACTATAGTCTAATAAAACAAACATAACAAGAAAAAGTTTAACAAAACCGAGAAAAAAAAATCAAATAAAAATCATGTAATTTTTCTTGTATCCCCGTGTAAGTATATTATATCCGGATAAGCTATTCATGAACCAAATGGGGGCTAAAAGTGAAATAAACTTTTCTTTTTCCCATCATTTTTTTCCTTTAAAAAAGATTTTAAAAAAAAACAGCTAAACTTTAGTTAATTTGGCTACATCCTTCCACAAAGAAAAGTAAGAAATACTGCTACTTTCACTAGCTTTGTTACATCCAGCTTTAGTCATACTTTTATATTGTATAACATATATTACATTTATTATCTATATGCATATCCGAAAGCTAATAAATGGATAAAAAATTGAGGCATGACACATTTTTATTCCTTTCACTAGCCTATAAGGCATCAAGAATAATTAATAAAGTTTTCCATCTTTATTGCATATATGAAACAGAACCAATAAATCAGTAATACTTTAATCCATGATCCACGAGAAAAAGGTTGCACTAATATATTAGAGCACTGTGTAGAGAAATGTGGTGCGAACATGCATCTAAGAAGACTGTCCACCAATAAAGAATAAAGTTATTCATTGATCCCATATTCCCATACAGCATTTTTGGTATATAATAACATGAGCATTGTAACACGTCGTTCGCATGGACATTCCAAGGACAATCCATATGGCTTGAGAGTCATTTATCCAGCAGTATCGAAACATGTACTTCTTTAAATAAGACATATAACTCATTAATAATTTTTTATAATTTTAATCTAATGGGTTTGTTTAATATATTAAGAAATTATATACATTTTTCATAAAAATATATATCTATTATTATTTTGTAAAAATCTAAACATATGCTTTTGTGGGACCACATACTGTCCATTGTCCCTGTAACCCTATAACACACACATCAAATAGTTGACATAAATCGACTTGTATACTAAGGTGATTGGGCATCACGTCAGCTTCCTTGTCCTTATATCTAATATATACTTTTTTAGAGGATCTATGCAGCAAAGTCTCAGCAAAGGTCTATTTTTGCAGTGGGTAAAGACTTACTGGTTAAGTATACCATTATGTAATTAAAGAGTATAATAATACTCATGAAATTAATTTTTTATTTTTAGAAACTTAACAAGTCACTCAAATCATGTAACTATTTTAATATAATTGTACATTTTTCAATACTAATTTTACCCTAAAAAATGAGTGTATATATAAAATAGAGGGTTTGAATCCTCTGTTTGTTTTTTTTTATTTGTATCTTACATGACTTTTATTGTGGGATTATCAAAATAAGTACAAAAAAAAGTAGAGGATCCAAACCCATAAACCTATTTTTAATTTTTAATTTTTAATTTTTCATGTATTCAAAATAGTATAAATCTTAATCAATGACTAATGAATTACTGCTTAATGTCTAAAAAAATATTTCATTACAGAAAATTTTTTTAACATCATTATTAAAACAATAAATTAGTTTTATTCCATGATCATATTTGTTGGTGAATCTGTTTTGTAGTTCTATTCATAGTCATCACGTCCAGTAATATAATAGCTTTATTTTAAAAAACATAATAATATATTGATTAATTCATAAGAGTATATATACTTAAAAAAAATGACATTTTTCTAGGGCTTTCCCTACAACGCGTGCATATCAGTTTCACGGGGTTAAAATGCAATTTATCTATCCTTTTTCAAATGGTAGCTTCTAGTAGGAAAATTTTCATCGTATATTTATTCTTATACTTATTAAAGAGAACGTAACCAGTTTTCATTTCCATTTTCACCTTATTAAAAATGGAGCAAATTGCTAGTATCTTATTTATTCAGAATTAAAGATTTAAAATTAGATAAGTCATAAATATATTATATAAGATTTCAAATCAAAAGATATCAAGAACTTTTAATAATTCAAAATTAAAGATATCTACTAAATTTATTCTAATCGAATTCTATAAAGATTTGTCATGTACACAATAATTATTTTATAATTAATTTTACATAGATAAAATAAATTTTTTAGATGATTCAATATCCTATAATTATTATATATATTTTTTTACATTTAGGTCCACGTTACATAAAACTAGCATAAATTATAGATAATCGATGCCCCCGACAATCTACCACGTGTCAAAGACGAAAACACCCTCCCAACCGAACTAAAAAAAACCGATCACTATTGCCTAACCTTTTTTCCACCGTCGATGAGGATCGGACGGCAGAGACGGAAGTAGAGCTCCTTCTTCGACGAGAACTCCACGTGATCGACGGCCCTCGACAGCACCTCCCTGTAATCCGACGGCAGGAACCTCTCCCACACCAGGTCCGACTCCGACGCCGCCCGCAACATCGACGACACCTGCGACGACCTGCACGCATCTCGAGGCGTCGTCAATGAAACCACGTGCGATATGCATCCCTCCGGCAAGATCCCGAAATCCACACCGTCCATTCTTAAACCAAACAGTCTTTCTCTTCCTCTACACAGAGAAGATGTTTTTGTTCGATTGAAAACGTTTGTTCTATTTTATAGAGAGAGGACGAAGGGAGGAATTGAGAAGGCCCGGATCTGTCGAGGTGTTGTGGCGAATTTACGGAAAACCCTCTCGATGCGTTTTGGAAACCGATCGTTTGCTTCTATGAGGGGTTGTTTGATTTCGATCGTTGATTTCATGGGGTCCTTAAGAGTACGGCCCGCTTGATCGGATTCTGATTTCTTGGACGGTTGTGATTTGTGGTGATTATGGGGCTCGCGTTTCTTAGCTCTTAAGCATCCACGTGTAAAACGGGTCAGACCAGCCCAAAAAGATATGGCTCCGACCCATTTATGGATCGTGCTGCCCATTACGCCTTTTATGTTTATCTGATGGACCAGCACAGCAAGCCGTCAAAATGTTAAACAAAGCGCTGATACACGTAGTACTTTTTTTTATGGTTTGTTTTGCAGTCCCATGCGCTATATGGGTCATAACATAGTATATGACTCAATTTTTTTTATATTTTTTTATTATGAAAAAAAATACAATAATGTTTTTTTTTTTATGTCGTAGGGGCTTTTCGTGACTGACTTTACGGTCAAACTAAGAAAGCTACCTCCACTTGTTTGTCCCGGTCCCACGAAAAATTCTTTTGAATAATCACCAACAAACAGATGGGTAAGTCAGTACCAAGACTTGAATCCAAGACCTCCCCTTTAACCAGACAAACACTTGAACCGTTGTGCTATGATCACTGGGGACTAAAATACATGTGATGCTAATGTATCTTGGTATATACTTCATTTCATATAATAATATGCATTTTAAAAGATGTGTGTATGATTTAAAAAAAAAAATTATGGACTCTAAAAGGGATTGCAAGTTGTGTATATCTTTTTCCTAAATAAAACTTAGATAATGTTAAGTGATTTTTTTTTTCCGGTCTCAATTTCCTGATTGGCTAGGGTAACATGGGCTTCCCTCAGCCCAACCCGTACCAATTGGCGGTTAAAGCGGATACGCCCAAATTATTTGAAATTTTGGCGCGAACAGGGATTATAAAATCATAAACTTGTTTCACATTCCCCAAAAACTTGGAGAGAGAGAGAGAGAGAGAGATGAAGCCGAACAC
This sequence comes from Acorus calamus, assembly GCA_030737845.1. NCBI lineage: Eukaryota > Viridiplantae > Streptophyta > Magnoliopsida > Acorales > Acoraceae > Acorus > Acorus calamus. Next base: position 690,784 of record CM060863.1, on the reverse strand, counting down.
GTCGTCGTCCGTCAGGCCATTCGGTCAGCGATCGCTTCCCTCATCGTTCATTTTCCGACCCATGTAACCCTCTCAAATTTTGATGAGTTTTTCATCGATTTATTTTAATTTTTATTGATCCCACCTCTTTTTTTTTTTTGGTTAGATCGATTTCAAAGACTTCAAACGAAGAAACACAAACAAAACCGTCAAAGCAATCCATATCTTTGTCGGATTTTCTGGACCGGAAGCTCAACAAGACTACTACCCAACCGATTCAGGCATTTGGGTGTCTTTGTTTTTGTTGTTTAGTTTAGCATCTTCAACATGGTTTGATTGTGGATTGAGAATTTTTTTTCTTCTTCTTAGCAGTTGAAAATGAACCCGTTTTCGTCGATTGGGTCTCTACGAAAAGATATGGGTGGCAGAGAAGAAGGTTTAGATGGTGGTCAGGTTCTTGATGGGGCTGTGTTTAGGCAGTTCAAGACTTTGGTGAATGATCAAAGTTGCATTGGATCTGACGGAGGTGACGACGTTGGAGAACCAGAGATTGAAGTGGGTGGAGAGGATTCGAGGAAAAGGAAGAGACCATGTGATATTTTTGCAGGTGATTAATGCTTAATCATTAAAAATCTATACAAATCCGCATGGTTTCCAATTATGTGAATATTGTGGGGAGCGTAAAAAAGGAAAATGAAATTAGGCATTCTTGAATGAAGGGGGACTTAATTGCACATTAGACACACTGATTTTGACAATTTTAATGAGATTTATGCAACCTGATATTGGTTTCGGTGTTCGTGCTTGCTCATCATTTCCTTTTACTTTCATTTGTCATATCGTGTTGGGTAATCTAACTAATTTGATTATGAATTTTGATGACATGGAACCTTGACATTAGTTGGGAAAAAAAAACCTAGATGCATAGAATCACCAACAAACCCTGTGAATCAGGTAAGTCCAGGGGGATTTGAACTCGAGATGTATAGAGAGAAAACCGATGAGTCTAACCAAAGAACCAAACTCTGTGTGTTAATCTAACAAGTTGTGACCATTGTTGTTGTTGAATTGTTAACCTATAATAATGATATCGAAAGAGGTCAATGTTGATGTTAAATGCCATTGAAAGAAATCATGGGCTTCATTCTGCATTTTGTCTGGGAAAGCCATTGGAATGCGATATAGTAATTGTTTCAAATTCATCACTAGAACTCAATGGTAGGATGAGGCATGATGGAATTGTTACATTTGTTACTCTAAAGAAGCCTTCTTTTCCACTGAAATTAATTTATGTTGCTTCTTGAATGCTGCCCAATCAATTTTTTTCCCTCAACTTAACTAATGTGGGATGCTTTACTATAAATGCACTGTTGATTGACTATGAACAAATGTCAGATTCAATTCATTATGATTGGCTTGGATAGAGGGTTTTTCTTTTGTAAAAGCAAGGACAGTGTTCATATGGTGTATGCAAGGTCTTGAAAGTGAATTGATGCCTCATCATTTCAGTTTCAGTTTCATACTGTCTTACTCTTGGATCATCCGTTTATCAGTTTGCTGTTATTGATGTATATTGATTTGCAAAAGCATTACTAAAATCACTTCTTGCTCTAGTCCTATTTCATTTAACCATATACATATGTAATATGACAACAATTCCTTGGAGAAACAAGTTTACATTAACAGTCTCATGTGCTGCAATTCTTCTTTTTTGCAGATGGACATGAGAGGCCAGCCGATAAAAAATACGTGGTTGTTCTAGGCGATGATCCGAAGCCGAAACAGAAGAAAAGAGACTCGAATGTCATGAACGACAAGAAACAAAGGACATTTTACAATCACTGTAAGATCTCTCATTTAAAACCGATTATGCATGCCTTCCATAAAAATTCAGTCATGGATGCACACATTTTGAGATTTTGCATAAGAATATTTTTCTTCTGGTCAAAATATCTTTCCTTAGATTTTTCATAAAAGTTGTTCTTGTTGACTTTTAAAACATGAAAACCAAAATATGAAATCAAAAGCTGAAGTTCAAAATACCTGTTTGGAATTGGTCATCTAAAATCTGATTTTAAAAAAGCAAAATTCATTTGAGCATTGGTCCGAAATGGGGTGGTTGGAATGACCAAATGAAAAGGTAGGCACAAATTGATGCATCCACATATACATCTCTCCTACTGTCGGGATTTTTTAATATTTTTTATTGGTTCTCCCTGTTGCATTCAGATGAAAATGGAAGTGGCTGGTGGGATGAAGAGAGGGAAGGTGTTGATAATGAAGAAGTTGGTTGCAATGATGTCTGGGAAGGGATGGGTTCCACCACCTTGGGAGGTTTGGAGTGGCATTGAGCATTGGCAAAGCTTTCCAGAGATGCAGAGAAGTTTATTAGTATGGTTTCTCTTTCTCTGTTTGTTCGTAAAGCTGGAAAATGTAAAGGCTAGTGTTTATTTTTGTGGGTACATGGACGCAACTAGCAAGGCTACCACAAATTATGGTGAAATATCAGTGATGTGGATGCTCATTTTGTATTGTACCTTTGACTGTAAATGAATCTGTCAGCAGTTTATTTGAAGGCTTATGTTGCTTCAAGGAGGCCTGCTGATCCCTATTTATACTCGGATTAGTAGTTTTTTAAACCTGAATATTGGAGGTTATTATTCAGATTTTTTGTCTTTTCATTTGTTAGTCCAGTGGTTCTGGAAAAGTAATGTTAAGATGGACTACTCTATGAATTGTTTCTGTGGAATGCTTTTCCTAGGGAGACTGATTTAAGAGTGATTTTCAATTGCAACACGGGTTCTGGAACTTGCTCTTCCAAAACAGTCTGAAACAGAAACCTGTGAGTCAAATTGAGATACATTGAGACACTACATGCAGAGTCCAAACATCCATTTCAGGTATCTGCATCAGCAGAGTTATTTTTCACTAATCAATCAGTATGGGTACTTAAATTATACTCAATAAACAGGCAAACATCTTGATTTTTTTTTTCACTCTTCCACACAATAATACATATACAGTCTTCTAATCCTCAGCTGCTAAGTGCCCGTACTTCTCAAAATCCAATATAGAAGCCAAATGTCAGTAAAAAAAAAAAAGGAAAACCAATATAGAAATTCATACAACTTTACAATGACCCGCTAACCCCCAGTGATCGCCTTTTTTCGTCCCTTGAATGCGAACTCCATTCGATGGCCTCTGCAACGGCCGTTGGCGCTCCTCTGCATTCTCTTCGTCTAGTCTCTGGATTTCTTCTGCGGTGATCTTCTCTTCAACAGGGGGAGGGGAAGCGCTGTGGGCGCCTTTGGAACTGCTCGGATTCATGCAGAGGATTTCAAGTGCAGTCACGACATCGGTGATCAATGGACGGACAATGGCTTCCTCTTGTAGGCACATGGCGGCGATGCCAACTGCTTGGTTCAGAGATTTCACTGGATATTCGCCTTTGAGGAGCGGATCGACCATCTCTGGATACCTGTTCGGGTCCTTAAAGAAAAACTGTGCCTGTTGCAATGTGGTTACAACATGCCTCCTAAGTGAGTTGAAAATTTGATAATCTAGTATCTGAAATCTGTAATGAAGTATATACTCTCCTATGTCTATGTCAGTGTATACACTATTAGGAAAAATGTGAAAATGTAATTAAGCTCATTTGAGTATATACTTCACTTTTTGAGAAAGGATGTAATGTATACTACAAAAAGAAATCAAAGTGTTTTCAGTCTACAAAAGTGATTGTTGGAATGACTAAAAGTGATTGTTGAAATGACTAAAATGTAATGCTTTCCTTTGTTAATTTGATAATTGAATCAGGAATAGGATGTTTAGGGTGTTGAAGGATTACCCAAGTGACCAAATTCTGCTCTTCAGTTGGCCTAGTAGTGTCAATGGCTCTCCTCCCTGTGATGATCTCAAGGAGAACAACTCCGAAGCTGTACACGTCCGACTTCAAAGTGAGCATTCCTGTTCTTGCATATTCCGGAGCGCAATATCCGTATGTGCCCATCACCCGTGAGGAGACGTGTACCTTGTCCCCAACAGGACCAAGCTTAGCAAGCCCAAAATCTGACAACTTTGGATTGTATTCCTCATCGAGCAAAATGTTGGATGACTTGAGGTCTCGATAGATAACAGGAGGGTTCGCCTTCTCATGCAAATATTCCAAACCTCTGGCGGCACCGGAGGCTATTCTCATCCTTGTGTACCATTCCAGTGGTTTCTGATGGGGTGCGAGATCTGCAAAGACAGTCCATTAGTGGTAGGAGAGAAATGGCAACATAGTCACAATTCATAAAGGGTTTTGTTCAGTATGGTAAGTGTACATTTATGAATGATTCATGATAGTTACGATAAAAGTACAAATAAATTAAACTATTTCGTAGGAGTATTAAAAATATACAAAGTTTGATGTCGAGTGTGAAGGGGAGATATACAATCAACGTTAGCTTTTTTTAACATAAGAAAATGTGGTAAAATTATTCGAACTAATTAAATCAATACCCAGACCTTGAATGTACTAAACACACAGTTTGATAATTGTTCAGTCGATTGGTACAGATGGTATCAAACTTCACAGAACTTTTGTCATTATGATTGATAATACTAGAAGAGAATGGATAATACCTGAATGCAGGCACCTATTTAAAATATGTGCTATTGATTGTGTTCTTGTTCATATTAGCAAAACCTATGCATACATTGATATTGTCTGATTGGTTATGTGTAATAAGGATAGGTAAATCTTTAAAAAATGTGAGAAAATGTTACCAAGGAGATGATCATCCAGAGAACCCAATGCCATAAATTCGTATACAAGAAGTCTCTGATCACCATCAGCGCAATATCCTATGAGATTGACAAGGTTTTGATGGTGAAGGAGACTTAACATTAAGACCTCAACAAGAAATTCTCTGTTGCCTTGCAGTCCATTCCTGTCGAGTTGCTTAACAGCCACTAGCTGAAGAAATAAAAACTGACTTTAGCACTTTACATCATAAAATATGTTAGTATTTGATTGCGATAGATTAGTAAAAAAAAGTGAAATATCAGAACCTGGCCGGTGTTTTCCAGAAGTCCTTTATAAACTCTGCCAAAACCTCCTTCGCCTAGCAGACATTCTTGCCTAAAATTCTTGGTGGCTGTAGCTAGCTCGCGAAATGTAAAAGTTTGTGCAGCGATGTTTCCGTTTCCAGTCTCTTTTTTGTTGGCAGTTTCAGATGACGGTTTCTTGTCTTTGTGAGTCTCTGCATAATGAATTTTAACAACATAAAAAGCTATCTTGTAATAGGGGGTTGGGCAAAGAATTGTAAATTTAGTATACACATTGCATGTTTGCACTAAAATGAGATTGAACAATCAAATTAACTTGTAAAACCAGAACCAGAAAAATAGCTAAACAAAGTCAGAACCATTATATGTTCTTGCATTACAGTTAACAAATTTGTTAAAGAGCACCAACCAAGTTCTTATGACTCTATATAGATCACCAGTCTCTATTAAAGAAAATGTAGCTTGCATGCATCACTAAAATTTCATCCTGGTTCAAAGATAATATTCCTCAAAAAAATAAGCTAAAGCCTTGTAAAAAAGGGGTGACAGTGGTCAGGAAACATCTCTATTATGCCAATTTTTCTTTTATTGGTTTATTTCATATGGGAAAGAAATATATATTTATCAAATACACTGAGATCTTAAGCATATCCACTATAAAACTCCAATAACCTACTTTACAATGGCGTACATGTCTAAGGGGCGATCTTAGTTGCTCTATTCTAATTGTTTTCAACAGTAATTTTTATGCTTGAATGATCATGCTAAGAGTTTTGTTGTATTAAAGGCTTTCATTGTTTTTAAGAAAATTCAAAACAAACGAAACTAGTAATCTATATCTTATCATTTCTTAAACAAAGGCTAACAATGATATTCAGTCATGGATTGACATGGGACTGAAAAGCATTAGTGGTGCAAATTTTGAAAGCGCAGATTGTTTGGATTTGGGCAGTTTGAACAGAAGAATTATGTTTTCACTTGCTAGAATATCAGCATGGGCATCTGCATTGACAACCATTGATGCTTGATGTTTCATCAAACCATAATGTGACTTCCCAACCAATATTAAATATTGTAAATTTTATATATAAAAACAAATGTATCACGATACAGAAGGGTTAAAGATTGAAACAGAACATTTATAAGCATTTGGCAAATTGAATGACCGCGTATAATAATTACATTGCCATAAGGAAAGCTACATTACATTATATGCGACACATACACAAATCACAACATAGTAAAATTAATAACAATATATATATTGTCACATTTAACGACGTAAACTCACTGGGGGGCGATCTAGCTACCCCTTCATCAGACTGCTTCGTGTACCCATTGTTGTCCCTATTATATGCGACGGGCACGCGTTCTTTCTGGATATTGATCTTTTTAGATGCTTTCTTCGCATCGGACGAGAAACAGGGGAAGCAACTCATGTTTTTCCAATCAAAGAAATCCCCACTATAAACTCATGAACCTGTAGAATCCCAACATGAACTGTATAAATTCTTCCAACCCAGATCAAGAAATGATGGGAAAATCGAAACCCAGATGGGAAATTCCACGGAAAATGGTGATTTTATCAGAGCCCTTATCGAAGAAATAGATGAAAAAGCTTTGAGAAGCCTCCAAAGATTTGTGGAGGCAATCTGTATTGGAAGGGATAGAGAGAGAGAGAGAGATTTTGGGGGGATTTTTTTTTTAATTTTTTTGACTGGCCGAAGAAGAGGGGGAAGATTTGAGGACATTTTTGAAGGGAAGACCAAAACGTGGACAACAAATCCGCGGGAAGCGAAGGGGATGTCTTGGCTGGCTTTTGATGGAGAGTTCGTTTTGTTGGTTATGGAACTTCGTTTTGTTAAATTATGGAACCTTTTTTTTATATTATATTATAACATTTCCTTTGGAACTTTCAAACGCTCATCTTTTGATTTCTTTTGGGAAATAGAACAATGTTTGGGTTTGGTTTCACTTAAAAAAAAAGAACAAACTGAATAGAATCCGACTAAATTTAAACCAATCATTATTAATCATTTATAATAAATATATAATAAATATTTACATTACACCATTATTTTGTTCTTTTTAAGCTTTTACACAAAAAAAGATTTAACAATTTGATTCCAATTACTTTGGTCCGGTTCGATTTTCTGTATCTTGTAGATTCAATTTTGTTCGTGTCATTTTAAGATGTATTTTGATTCCATGTGAGATTACTAGGAAAGCGTGTAAAATTCAATGTTTGTTTAGTGGTAATCTTGCTGGTAATTGTGGACCCCATTGAAATTAAAATCAAGGCGTATAGGAAAATATGATGAAATTAAATTCTCACCCTTTTTTGTCGTAATATCAAATTACACAAGGAATCTTAAATTAGATTACTATTCTACCATTTACAAATTAATTAAATTTCTAAAATAAATAGCCTCCTTTTTTTTTATCCCACCATTTATAAATTCGTTTTGATTTTATAATTACAAATTATGTTATAATCGGTATGTGTGACGTGAAAATCTTGACTGTGTATTAAATATTGATTTATGTTTTTGAATTCAGTTTTTATTTATATTGAAGGGTTTATATATTATTATAATTGGTATAATAGTTTTTGTATAGAGATTTATCAATTCAGTTCGGTTTAATTCGGTTTAAGGAAAATAATTTCGATGTGGTTTACGATTTTACCACTTCAGTTCCATCCTTGGTTTGGTTCGGTTTTGGGCAAGATATGAATATAGTTTCACAATAAACCGAATCAAACTGACCAATTCGCACCCCTAGTTTGAACATGCTTTTGTTTTTTTTTTTTAAATAAATATTGTAAACGTGTTTCCAAACGACTCCTCAGAATCAAATTTAATTAGAAAGTATGTTACAACTTTTAATACAAAAATATATATATTCTTAAAAAACGCAAAAAGTGAACTTCTGAGGAATCGAATTTATTTAAGCTACTTTATGAAAAATTATACTTTTCAAACGCGTTTCTAAACACAACCTTGAATTGTTGCAACTTCAAGGATATTAAAAGTTGGGATGGGCTAACCCGTTTGAAATCTGGAACTAGTCAGTACTAGATCCCGTTATAATTTTAAATCTTATTATTTTTACAAGTGTTTGTATAACCTCATAATAGCATAAAATGTATGATTTTATTTATAACAAAGTTTCAATGTGAATATGTTAAAGAGATTGTAATAGGTTGAAGTTTTTGAGATTTAAAACATAGTCCTACATTGGAAGTGGAAAAAGAATTTTTTTCAACTTATATATCGGCACACTATTTTAGTGGTGTCTAGAAAAGACAAAGGGAAAAGTGATCCACACATGCTCATGCACGCGTAGGTGCATTTTGGCGCATTATTAGACGCACTTTACACGTGCGCGTGTGCGAGTAAAAATAATCAGATATTATTTTTACCGACTTTTCTTTTTGAATTTTGAACTGGTATGTAGATTTGGTATGCATCCCTTCAGAAACTCTCAAACCAACAAACACCCTTTCCCACTTCAACCAACCAACTGAATTTTTGAAAGTTTGCAAAGGCAACTCTTCAACCACTATAAGAAATATGTTCATTGAACAAATTAATTATTAGAAAAAATCAGTTTAAAGAGTGTTTTGAGAGTTCTTCAGAGTTGCTATCTGCAAAATTCTGAGTTTGTTGTATCTTGGAAGTGAATTGCTTGAACCTCTTAGCAAACCCTTTACGAGTGGGGGCAATTATCACTTTAAGGACAGTGATCTTTCTTCGCGCCTCAAACTCAAAAAATCTTCCTTGTCCACTAAATATTTCTACAATCTTAAAGTGATAATTTTCAATGGAAGGTGCATCGGAGATCTCTGCTTTAAAGTCATAAACTAGGACTTCGTCAAACTGGACAAGTTTGACGGAACCCACTTTACTCGCTAGAAGGAGCAGATCATGTTCTTGCTGATGACCCTGAAGATCTCATATGTTCTGCATCCGGACCTTGAGGCGTTACCAGCAGCAATCGAGAAAGACATGGTCCAGATGATTGCGGACAGAAAGAAGCGTGAAGAAGACGAACTGGTTTTTAGAGGACACATTCTCAACACCTTGTCGGATCGTTTATATGATCTGTACAGTTCACTGAAGACTTCCGCAAGAAGTATGGAAGGCTCTGGAGTACAAGTACAAGACAGAAAAACTAGGAACGAAATTCGAACAATCATCCTACATAGAACCACTTAACATCAATATAGTAGATTTTAAGTAATAGTTCCCCTACATGCAACTAAAATGTTTAATTTGATGAAGAAAAAGAACTGTTTTCAATCAATAAATTAAAAAAACTGACCCAATGATAGTCTGGAGATGACAAATATGGATTTGTTGTTTTTGTGAACAAAACAACAACCTTATTTGGAATTTCAATTGGAGGTTGAATTCAATTGAGGAGTATGTCTATTTATTTATGCTTCTAGGACTGGTAGTATAGGTATATTGACCCAGTTCTTTCAAATCGTTTCTCATTGTTAAGAAAAAGGTAATGAAGATAAAATACAGGCTTATTTATAGCAATAATAATTAATCCTTGTTATTTCAGGGTCAATCTATTCACTTATCTAGATAATATTTTTCCTGTGTTCACCAATATTTTTTAGTGAATTACATAATTAGCTAGACTTAATTAAGTTTAATCCATATTATATATAAGCAGGACCGGATCATCTTTTATGTGATAATATTGAGCGTTATTTCAGTTTTGTTCTCTTTGATAATTGTTTCTGAGATCCTGACATAGATCAGATCTATTTATATCATATTATTTCTACCACTTAAATGTTATATATTGTGGAGCCTAATGATGTGTGCAGATGATTGTTGGCTGTACGCAGGGGCGGACGGGGGTCGAGCTCCCCGCAGAGCTCGCGGGGATCGAGCTGTCAGTATAAAAGGGCATTTCATATTTTTTTATTGGGTTCTAGGGTTTTTATATTCGGTGTGACCATTGTAAAAACTTCTCTTGGATAGTAGATTGATCTCTGGTGTGCTCCGTGGACGTAGGCAAGATTTGCCGAACCACATAAATTTTTTTGTGTCTTTGTTTTCGATTTGCTTGTTTATTCCTTAGATTAATTGTATCCCAAGATCCGAAAATCAAAACATTTACAAAGGTCCATTTAATTATTATATATATTTGATGAAATCATAGAGAGACACAAATTAAGCTTTCAGACAGTGAAACGACCAAGTCCACTCACAACCAAAGCTTCCACGAGTATGTAAGTTTTGGGTGGAGTTGGATTTAATGGGATGAGTTGATAGGGTGGATGTCAATATACATTAATACATGCAAGTGGCACGAGATGAAAGTTTGGTGTGCACAATAAATTATATATCTGGTATACCAATGCATGCATAGGTACATTATAGAAATACATTCATTTAAACTAAATTTAAACAAAAATAAAAGATAATATAAAGTACAACTTCATTACTTTCATCACACATTCAACTAATTAAGCTGATTCTCCCTTATCATTTATTATGAAGCTTTGGATGTTAGCCCCCCTTCAAATAATGGGCACCTGATTAACAAGCAGAGAAGATATATTGTCTTTCATCTCACCAGATGGTTCGTCGTATGAATTGTGAACTTTGTAAATGACTTCTATCACGCATTTCAGATTAAGAGCGGGCTTGCGGGCTGCAATGGGAATGGAAGATGGCTTGAGAAGCTCTTCATTGATGATTTTACTGCATTCTTTTATCATCTTCTTCAAATCAAGGCAGGCTTCCTGTTCTGAGATGCCCTTCTCCAACATGTAGCATTGCACAGTTGAAATCGCCTGACCCTCCTCTTGTTTTATCTTCCATATATACAATATGATGTGGTCACTTTCATGATGTTAGAAGTCAGGGAAGATTGTTTTTTTGACAGAACAAAAACAAAATTAAGAGAAGACATGTACATATTTTTCAGTGTTAATTAAACCTTCACCTGAGGTGTGAGTTTCAATTTGGTTTAGCCTCAAAAACCAATGGTTGAAAATAGGTAAAAATTAATCAATCCGCGGATTGGACAGATGGTTTTTAAGAAATGGTTGATTAAAGTACCAGCTGCCAAGAAATAGGTAAAAATCTCCACCGCCCGATCAGACAAAAGTGCCAAGTGCACCCTAAAACGCCCAATACACCCTTACACGTACGCACGTGGTGGTGCTACGCACCACCCCTCTTGGAAAGGTCCACCATAGGTGTCCATCAAAAGCAATACACTAGAGTACAAAGAGCTCATCTTATAAATCCTCAATACCTTTGTTTTTAACCGATGTGGGACTATAGCTTTTTATACCCCAACCACCAACCACTTTCATCATGTTATTGGGAGAACTTTGGATTCAATTTTCTCATTCACCCACAATGGGTTTTGAGAATGTAATTATAATACGTTCATGTACTCAACGAAAGGAACGTAATCCAATAGGTTTCCACTAAAATTAATTAGTGGAACCACCCAAACTCATTTTAACCCAAAATCCATGTTTTTCTAACAACTTTGCCTCTAAAAGATCCTAGATTCTCATCCTTTCTTTTCTGAGCTCTGTTATGCTGAGTTCTTTATGTAGTTATAAATGTAGTCACATATATATATATGTCTCATCAGCACACTCCACTCATTAACATTAACGAGGTATTTATCTCAGCTTGTTGAAACTTTTTCTCAGTTTTACAAATGATATCATTCAATTCATTAAAGTATGTACTTTATCTTTTATAAAAATATATACAAAGCTATAGGGGTGATTTTTTTCATCTCCTTCACCACCTCTGTAAGGCCTTCATTCATTTATACATAAATGGCACAAAAAGCAATAATGTCTTTCACAATGCATTTATTTTATATATGGTTCGAGTTTACGAAGTCTGATCCGTGCACGGAACAAAGAGTGAATGAGCTCAAGGAAGAAGTGAAGAAGATGTTGCTGATGAGGCTCTCCGATGATGGACAACTACAAGATCTCATGAGTTTGATAGATGCAATACAACGCCTTGGTATGGGGTACCTCAAGGAGAACGACTCCGAAGCTGTACACGTCCGACTTCAAAGTGATCATTCCTGTTCTTGCATATTCCGGAGCGCAATATCCGTATGTGCCCATCACCCGTGAGGAGACGTGTACCTTGTCCCCAACAGGACCAAGCTTAGCAAGCCCAAAATCTGACAATTTTGGATTGTATTCCTCATCGAGCAAAATGTTGGATGACTTGAGGTCTCGATAGATAACAGGAGGGTTCGCCTTCTCGTGCAAATATTCCAAACCTCTGGCGGCCCCGGAGGCTATTCTCATCCTTGTGTACCATTCCAGTGGTTTCTGATGGGCTGCGAGATCTGCAAAGACAGTCCATTAGTAGTAGGAGAGAAATGGCAACATAGTCACAATTCATAAAGGGTTTTGTTCAGTATGGTAAGGGTACATTTATGAATGATACATGATAGTTACGATAAAAGTACAAAGATAATTAAACTATTTCGTAGGAGTATTAAAATTATACAAAGTTTGATGTCGAGTGTGAAGGGGAGATATACAATCAATGTTAGCTTTTTTTTTAACATAAGAAAATGTGGTAAAATTATTCGAACTAATTAATCAATCCCCAGACCTTGAAGGCTTGAATGTACTAAACCCACAGTTTGATAATTGTTCAGTCGATTGGTACCAATGGTATCAAACTTCACAGAACTTTTGTCATTATGATTGATAATACTAGAAGAGAATGGATAATACCTGAATGCAGGCACCTATTTAAAATATGTGCTATTGATTGTGTTCTTGTTCATATTAGCAAAACCTATGCATACATTGATATTGTCTGATTGGTTATGTGTAATAAGGATAGGTAAATCTTAAAAAAATGTGAGAAAATGTTACCAAGGAGATGATCATCCAGAGAACCCAATGCCATAAATTCGTACACAAGAAGTCTCTGATCACCATCAGCGCAATATCCTATGAGATTGACAAGGTTTTGATGATGAAGGAGACTTAACATTAAGACCTCAACAAGAAATTCTTTGTTGCCTTGCAGTCCATTCCTGTCGAGTTGCTTAACAGCCACTAGCTGAAGAAATAAAAACTGACTTTAGCACTTTACATCATAAAATATGTTTAGTATTTGATTGCGATAGATTAGTAAAAAAAAGTGAAATATCAGAACCTGGCCGGTGTTTTCCAGAAGTCCCTTATAAACTCTGCCAAAACCTCCTCCGCCTAGCAGACATTCTTGCCTAAAATTCTTGGTGGCTGTAGCTAGCTCGTGAAATGTAAAAGTTTGTGCAGCGATATTTCCGTTTCCAGTCTCTTTTTTGTTGGCAGTTTCAGATGACGGTTTCTTGTCTTTGTGAGTCTCTGCATCATGAATTTTAACAACATAAAAAGCTATCTTGTAATAGGGGGTTGGGCAAAGAATTGTAAGTTTAGTATACACATTGCATGTTTGCACTAAAATGAGATTGAACAATCAAATTAACTTGTAAAACCAGAACCAGAAAAATAGCTAAACAAAGTCAGAACCATCATATAAATTATTGCATTACAGTTAACAAGTTTGTTCAAGAGCACCAACCAAGTTCTTATGACTCTATATAGATCACCATAGTCTCTATTAAAGGAAATGTAGCTTGCATGCATCACTAAAATTTCAGCCTGGTTCAAAGATAATATTCCTCAAAAAAATCAGCTAAAGCCTTGTAAAAAAGGGGTAACTGTGGTCAGGAAACATCTCTATTATGCCCATTTTTCTTTTATTGGTTTATGTCATATGGGAAAGAAAAATATCTTTATCAAATACACTGAGATCTTAAGCATATCCACTATAAAACTCCAATAACCTACTTTACACTGAGATCTTAGTTGCTCTATTCTAATTGTTTTAAAAAATAATTTTTATGCTTGAATGATCACGCTAAAAGTTTTGTTGTATTAAAGCCTTTCACTGTTTTTAAGAAAGTTCAAAACAAATGAAACTAATAATCTATATCTGATCATCTCCTTAAACAAAGGCTAACAATGATATTCAGTCATGGATTGACATGAGACTGAAAAGCATTAGTGGTGCAAATTTTGAAAGGGCAGATTGTTTGAATTTAGGCAGTTTGAACAGAAGAATTATGTTTTCACTTGCTAGAATATCATCATAGGCATCTGCATTGACAACCATTGATGCTTGATGTTTCTTCAAATCATAATGTGACTTCCCAGCCAATATTAAATATTGTAAATTTTATATATAAAAACAAATGTATCACGATACAGAAGGGTTAAAGATTGAAACAGAACATCTATAAGCATTTGGCAAATTGAATGACCGCATATAATATTACATTGCCATAAGGAAAGCTACATTACATTATACGCGACACATACACAAATCACAACATAGTAAAATTAATAACAATATATATATTGTCACATTTAACGACGAAAACTCACTGGGGGGCGATCTAGCTACCCCTTCATCAGACTGCTTCGTGTACCCATTGTTGTCCCTATTATATGCGACAGACACGCGTTCTTCCTGGATATCGATCTTTTTAGACACTTTCTTCGCATCGGACGAGAAACAGGGGAAGCAACTCATGTTTTTCCAATCAAAGAAATCCCCACTATAAACTCATGAACCTCTAGAATCCCAAGATGAACTGTATAAATTCTTCCAACCCAGATCAAGAAACGATGGGAAAAATCGAAACCCAGATGGGAAATTCCACGAAAATAGTGATTTGATCAGAGCCCATATCAGAGAAATAGATGAAAAAGCTTTGAGAAACCTCCAAAGATTTGTGGAGGCAATCTGTATTGGAATTTGGAAGGGATAGATAGATAGATAGAGAGAGAGAGAGAGAGAGCTTTTTGGGGGATTTTTAAAAATTTTTTGACTGGCCCAAAAAGAGGGGGAAGATTTGAGGACATATTTGAAGGGAAGACCAAAACGTGGACAACAAATCCGCGGGAAGCGAAGGGGATGTCTTGGCTGGCTTTTGATGGAGAGTTCGTTTTGTTGGTTATGGAACTTCGTCTTGTTGGTTTTGGAACCTTTTTTTTATATTATATTATATTATGTTATAACATTTCCTTTGGAACTTTCAAACGCTCATCTTTTGATTTTTTGGGGAAATAGAACAATGTTTGGTTTTGGTTTCACTTAAAAAAAAAACGAACAAACTGAATAGAATCCGACTAAATTTAAACCAATCATTATTAATTATTTATAATAAATATATAATAAATATATACATTAAACCATTATTTTGTGCTTTTTAAGCTTTTACACAAAAAAAAGATTTAACAATTTGATTCCAATTACTTTGGTCCGGTTCAATTTTATGTATCTTTTAGATCTTGTTTTGTTTGTGTAATTTTAGGATGGATTTTGATTCCACGTGAGATTATCAGGAAAGTGTGTAAAATTCAGAATTTGTTTAGTGGTAATCTTGATGATAATTGTGGACCTCAATAAAATTAAAATCAAGACATATAGGAAAATATAATGAAATTAAATTCCCATCCTTTTTTGTTGTAATATCAAATTCCACAAGAAATCTTAAATTAGATTATTACTCTATCATTTATAAATTAATTAAATTACTATTTACATTATTTCTAAAATAAATAGCCTCCTCCTTTTTTTACCCACCATTTATATATTCATTTTGATTTTATAATTAAAAAGTTCTGTTATAATTGGTATGTGTGATGTGAAAATCTTGACTGTATATTAGATTTTAATTTATGTTTTTGAATTCAGTTTTTATTTATATTGAAGGGTTTAGATATTATTATAATTGAAATAATAGTTTTTGTATAGAGATTTATCAATTTGGTTCAGTTTAATTTGATTTAAGGAAAATAATTTCGATGCGTTTTACGATTTTACCACTTCGGTTCCATCATCAGTTCAGTTCGGTTTTGGGCAAGATATGATGATAATATGAGTCAATATAGTTTCACAATAAACCGAATCATACCAACTAATTCGTACCCCTAATTTGAACATGCTTGTTTTTTTTAAAATAAAAATTGTAAACGTGTTTCTAAACGACTTCCCAAAAACAAATTTAATTAGAAAGTATATTATAACTTTTAGTACAAAAATATATATATAATTAAAAAGCGTAAAAAGTGAGCTTCCCAGAAATCAAATTTATTTAAGCTACTTTATGAAAAATTATACTTTTCAAACGCATTTTTAAACACAACCTTGAATTGTTACAACATCAAGGATATTAAAATTTGGGGTGGGCTAACCCATTTGAAATATGGAACAAGTGATCAGTACTGGATCCTGTCATAATTTTAAATCTTATTATTTTTACAAGTCTTTGTATAACCTCGTAATAGCATAAATTGTATGATTTTATTTATATTGTGGAGCCCGATGATCTGCGCAGATGATTGTTGGCGGTACGCAGGGGCGGACGAGGGTCGAATTCTGGTGTATTCGGTATATTGATTTTTTTGTCCTTAATGAGATGTCAGTATAGAAGAGCATCTCATATTTTTTCATTAAGTTCTAAGATTTTTATATTCGGTGTGACCATTGTAAAAACTTCTCCTGGATAGTAGATTGATCTCTGGTGTGCGCCGTGGACGTAGGCAAGGTTTGCCGAACCACGTAAATTTTTTGTCTTTGTTTTCGATTTGCTTGTTTATTCCTTAGATTAATTGCATCCCAAGATCCGAAAAGCACAACAAATAAGAATGTGTTGATTATGATTTTAATTTATTTTTCTATGACATTTAAGTTAAATGTAAATTAATTTTTTAAAAGGAAATGCCCATTTTAAAAACTCCAATCCATCGTTTTGCTCTCTTTGAATTGCAATTTGACAAATTGTAAATACTAAATCTTTTTTGAATTTCAATGCTGAATTAATCATGTTTTAAATCTTACAAAAACTCCAATCAATTGTCGGTTGGGTTCGATTTTTAAAATATTCCTTAAAAGATGAATTGGGATATAGAAAACTAAATGTTGGACTTATTCTTCACTTTTTGTAAATGGGTATCCTCTGGACAGCCCATTCTCTGCCTCCTTTGTAACCCTTTCACTGTACATTTGTAAGCTTCAAAGACAATAGAAATAATAGTTTACTAAGAAAAAAAAAAAAAAAAAAGAGTATTTCTTATACTTACTGTTGAACCTGTGTAACACAGGTGAATTATATTACAAATAATTCATCACACATGGACTCACAAAAGTTTTTTAAATATTGATGTATGACTGGCAGCCAATTAATTAAGATTAACTAGTATATACTCTCGCTGAATCTATATACAGTGACATCTCATCATCACATGCACGTACGATAAACAGTCAAAAGCATTCTAATTCACGTTTACTTGGAAAGCATGATTTGCCCCCGGTACCAAATTTTTTTTTTTAAGATTTTTTTTAAGTCCCGCGTCTTATCCTATTATATTTAGTGATCGATTATTCACTTTTTTATATTTAGATTTTAGTCTTTAAATTTAAAAGATAATTTATTTTTAGTCATTGTGAGGAATCTATATATAAATTATTTATTTTTTTAATCCCCAATAGATATGGACTAAAAAAAAATTATCCTTTAAATCTGGAGACTAAATCCAAATACGAAGAAGTAAAGATCAAACACTAAATATGATGGTAACTGAGAACTTAAAAATAAAAAACCTTTTTTTATATCCCATTCCTTCGTGCATGGTACACCCGAGCGCACATTGAGTTAAATGACTACCGGTATTATGAAGGCTTAATCGTCATTTTGTGCCTATAATAACAGACTATGAGAACAGAGGTCCACTAAACCAATCTAAGTGATGAGGCTTTTTCACGTACGTTTCAGTATAGAATTAGTCAGCGAGATCTGATGCAGGGGGAGCATATTGCACATGACTTCTGTTATTATATGCAGGGCCGGCCCGATATATCATGGGCCTAAGGTAATTAATTAATATTTATTTTACTTATAAATTATTAATTTTTTAATTAAAAATCATTCTTCTAGTTTTTTGGACTGCAAAATTATTAATGAAGTTTTTATATGTAAGTTTTTATTTGATTCAAATAAAAAAATGACTTTATTTCTTATTGTCTACACCACCTAATTTTTTTTAGTTTACAATAAATAGAAGTTCAAGAGATTTTTTTTTATATAAAGAAGAAATAGAATGAAAATAACTTTTTTTTTGAAATAAAGAAGAAATATATTGAAAAGGATAAAAGAGTGTGAAAATCAATAACAACACTTTTTTAAGTCTCACCGTTTCATATTCCTATTTTTTTGGGATTCAAAAATGACTTTAAATTCTATTGGTTATATAAATTTTTTTGTTTTGCTATTTTTTAAGTATCATAAAATGTTGTCAATTTATTATTGGTCACTTTTTAATTATATCAAAATGACTTAATTGTTTTGAAAAATAAATATTTTTTTTTTGTAAGGTGTTAAGTTATTATTGACTAACATGTGAACTTACTTATAAATAAAAATTATTTAGGAGTTTTTGTGCATTTAGAGGCCTTGGGCAATTGCCAGAGTGGCTAGAACCGGCCCTGACTATATATCCAACTTTTTAATTATGAATAATAATTGTACAAAAACAAGCAGTTTTAGCAGTACCTTAGATTTCAAATCTGTGGACTTATATTAATTAATTCACAACTTTCTGGACAGGCCCGTCGGCCCAAAAATTCACCATACCATGAACTGAATAATATATTCAGAGAGGAATACATAATGCTATAAAAAATAAACACTTGTAATAAGGAATTAAGCTTGGCCATAAACAGCGAAAAGCACATTCGAAGCATGCACAATTAATAAATGGTAATTAATTGGAAAGCGTGATTAACGTTTACTTGGAACACCGATTATTCGATTCAAAAGCTTACATCATCGGATCCATTTTGTGACAAGTAGCCAAATGATGAGAAATTTTACACCTACTTTTTGTAGCAGGCTGCAGTCAATTTGATTTTTGCTATTTGAGTTATATATTTAGCTAATATAATACATCTTTTTATAAGTGATGAAATATATAGCCATATGAATTGAATATAGATTTATATTTCTTATAAGAGAGTATATATATTAACATGGATAAACAATTTCATGACTAGTTGTAAAATAAATTGAGTGTATCAGCATCCTATGTGATGTCCATTCTATTCGTTAATAAGCAGTCCTTCGGGTTAGAGTCTTTAATTTTGTTAATGAGATAAATTTATAACAAGAAAATAAGCAAAGACCCGGGTAAAATAGAATGCCCTGTGCTTAGAATGATGAGAACCCCTGCTTAGCTATAAATACCCGGCTAATTCAATGAAACTAAATATCCCTCTCTCACTAATCTCAAACTCTCTTGACACTTTACCCCCCCCCCCCCTCCATGTAGGACAGATTATGCAGATGAGACCATCAAAAGTGGTTCATCAAATAAATTCAAATAAATGGTCACGATATCGGAATCGCACGAAATTTGACACGGTGAAATATATGGAGAAGCTCTTCTGGAATAGTTGTTATACAACTAATAATTCTTATTTTTTGAAAATTCATTTATTTAGGGCTTTAAATTAGAGATTTTACTATTTTTAGTAAGTTTTAGATTTGTAATATCTCAATCATAACAGATCGGAATTGATTTCTATCAATTCCTATGATCATTTAGGATCTCATAAAATCTGAAAAATTAGTTTTCGGATTTTTACAATTTTTAGTAATTTTTTATTTTATGTTATTAATATAAATAGCAGACTTGTAATTTAGGGTTTTAAGTTTTTTATCAATAATATTTCAAAATTCCCTCTGTTTTGGGGCTTCTTCCTTGTGGATTCAATGTGTTTATGAGATCTCAACGCTGGTTGGATCTCTTTATCTAGTTTTTCGCTGCGTTAGTTGGTATCAGAGCGAGGATTTGCCTTGTTGTAATGACAAATAACGGAGGGGGAGACGACCAATCTAGGAAGGTGGTCGTGGATTGGAGGATCTGTGGAAGGTGGTCGAGGATCAACGTGATCAGATACGAGGAGAACTACAGGAGATCCGCACACTGATCGCTGGCTTGAACCTCAACGCCAATAACACACGTCGTGAAGGTGATAGGAGACGTGCCGAGGGATTTGCCCAAGACCGACCTATTACTCAGAATACCGTTCGACGTCCCACTCGTTATCAACCTGATGATGAGGAAGACTCGGAGGATGAAGGTAAGTTTCAAGTATATCAGCCGAGAGGGCGGCGTATGGAGTACAACGATTACCGATTGAAAGCGGATATCCCGTATTTCAATGGTAATATGCAGATCGAGGATTTTCTCGATTGGATCTCGGAGATCGAAAGATTCTTTGAGATGATGGAGGTTCCCGAAGAAAAGATGGTCAAATTGGTGGCTTTTCGATGGAAGAGCGGGGCCGCCGTTTGGTGGGACCAACTTCAGAGAACCCGACAACGGAGAGGAAGGACACTAGTTCGTACGTGGAGGAAGATGAAACAACTCCTCATGGATCAATTTCTACCATTAAATTATGAACGATATGTGCCCCCATTGTATCAAAATTATCGCCAAGTCACAATGGTGGAATCACGATTAGAGAGATCAAGCGTGCAAGTTATGGTTGATAGATCGATGGAGGCGACCAAAGAAAGTCCTTCAAAAATTCAGAAGAGTCTGAAGATGGAACCCTATGATCAACATCTGGTTGAATCAGATATTGATGAGGACAAAAGTAACAACACAACTGACGGCGATGATATATATGATGGTGCTGAGTTTGCAGAAGAAGAAGGAGAGCGGGTCAACCTCATCGTTGAACCAGAGATCGATGAGGACATGAGCAATAAAGAAGCAGATGATGTTGTTTTCTCTGATGATTCTAAAGATGCCATTGGAGGAGAACAAGAAGAGTTGTTTCCACGGTTCATAGCGATAACCCCCAAGATGGAAGACCCTACAGAAGCTCGTGTTGCATGATATGTGTACCATCAACAAGAGTGTTTTGAATGTCATCATCAACAATGATAACAATGAAGACTTTGCGGCTACTACTATAGTGAAGAAATTTGAGCTACAAATCGAGGTGCATTCAATTTTCTACATGATCGGTTTTATTGAGAAGAAATTTGAAGTCAAGAATATGTCTCTTCTTTTGCCAAAGGTGAAATACAAAGAAACATTAATTGAAGAGCGGAAGAACTCGAGGACGAGTTCTTTTGAAGAAGATGAGTCTGATGTAGGACAGATTATTCAGGTGGGACCATCAAAAGTGGTCCATCAAATAAATTCAAATAAATGGTCACGATCTCGGAATCGCACGAAATTTGACACGGTGAAATATATGGAGAAGATCTTCTAGATTAGTTGTTATACAACTGATAATTCTTATTTTTTGAAAATTCATTTATTTAGGGCTTTAAATTAGAGATTTTACTATTTTTAGTAAGTTTTAGATTTGTGATATCTCAATCATAACAGATCGGAATTGATTTCTATCAATTCCTCATTTAGGATCTCATAAAATCTGAAAAATTAGTTTTATTTTTGCTATTTTTAGTAATTTTTTATTTTATGCTATTAATATAAATAGCAGACTTGTAATTTAGGGTTTTAAGTTTTTTTATCAATAATATTTCGAAATTCCCTCTGTTTAGGGGCTTCTTCTTTGTGGATTCAAGGATTCTTGTGGATTCAAGGTGTTTATGAGATCTCAACGCTGGTTGGATCTCTTTATCTAGCTTTTCGCTGCGTTACCCCCATTTGGATAACGGAATAAACGAGTATAAGGGTAGTATAAGAATAGATAGGGAAAATGGTTGTTTGTTTGCAGGGTATAACTTGGTATTACTAAGCCAGTTTAAACGAGTATAAGAGAGTATAACAATTCTAAGTAACCCTTAGGGTAAGCTATACTCACTTTATCTATTTTCATGGGCCCACATGTCAAATCAACTTTTTTACACTTTATTTATATTTTATTCTTTATCAACCAAACAACTCAACATTTATTCTTACGTTTCCCAATGAGAATAAAAAAAAACACAACCAAACATAAAATCTCTTATTCTTGTAGATTTGTTATTAATACTGACATAGTTATCTATCCAGAATAACTCAATTCCGCAATCCAAACAGGGGGTAAATGTCTGACACGGCTTCTGTTCTCCAAAATCCATCAAATAGTGTTGTCCGGAGAACTGCACAGTTTGCACCAAGTTACCGGGGTGATTTTTTCATCAACTTTGCGTCTGTAAGCTCCTTGCTTCTCATCTTTTCTTTTCTGATCTTTGTTATGCTGAGTTCTTTTTATAGTCCCCAAATGTAGTCAGATATAAACGTCTTATCAGCACACTGTTAGTATTTTTCAAAATGTAAATGTTGGGTCTTTGCTTATAACTTTGTGTGTTAGGTTTTTAGTCCCACATCGGTTAAAGAGGAAAATATTTGGCACTATATAAAGTGTGGTGTGTATAAAGTAATATTTACTTTAGGAATGGTAAGGTGTTATGCACACGGTGCTTTAGCACCGTCCGCACACGCATGCGTGCGTGATGGGCGCTTTGTTGGCGCACTTGACACTTCGCAGGTAATCGATCTGGACCGTCGATCTTGTAACTGAAGATCTAACGGTCCATATTGGAGATGGTTAAGCCTCAAGAGATGCATTGAAAATGTGCTTTTATGTCTATAAATAGACATGATCTCCTACCATTCAAACTATCTAAAAAAGCATTCACTTTTTCCTAAAGTGTGTTCTTGTATTGGGTTTCTTCAGAGCTTAATACAGGGGTCTTGATTCATTTGGATTCATCAACATTATTCTGTTCACTATCGTCCGTGCAAACGCTAGTGAAAATGTGTTGGACAATCAAATTGTACAATATCAGTTTTGTTAATGGATAAATTTAACAAGAAAAAAAAAAGCACCCACTTAAAATAGAATGAATACCCTGTGCTTAAAATTATGTGCGCTGGCGTGTATCATGCACGAAGGAATATGATTAAAAAAAAAAAAAAAATTTGGTACCTAACACAATAAATGAACTCAAACCATTTCAAAATTAACTATAAATACCCGGCTAATTTAATGAAACTAAATATCCATCTCTCACTGATCTCAAACTCTAGCTCTTCACACTAATTAAATGGCTGCCATGGCTTCCGTTCTCCAAGACCCATCAAACGGTGTTGTTCGGAAAACTGCACAGTTTGCACCAAGATAGTGGGGTGATTTTTTCATCAA
The DNA here is from genome assembly GCA_030737845.1 of Acorus calamus. NCBI lineage: Eukaryota > Viridiplantae > Streptophyta > Magnoliopsida > Acorales > Acoraceae > Acorus > Acorus calamus. The sequence goes on along the minus strand of CM060863.1, from coordinate 667,496 downwards.
CTTTGCCTCTGTAAGCTCCTAGTTTCTCATCCTTTCTTTTCTGAGCTCTGTTATGCTGAGTCATTTTTATAGTTATAAATATAGTCACATATATATGTCTCATCAGCACACTCCACTAATTAACATTAACGAGATATTTATCTCGTTAAATTAAATTTTTTTTATAATTTCTACTAATGATATCATTCAATTCATTAAAACACATATTTTATAAAAATATTATACGAATGATATTTTTTTACTCTCCTTCACCACCTGTCAGGCCTTCATGCATTTATCCATAAATGGCACAAAAAGCAATAAAGTCTTTCACAATGCATTTATTTTATATATGGTTCGAGTTTATGCAGAAGTCTGATCCGTGCACGGAACGAAGAGTGAATGAGCTCAAGGAAGAAGTGAAGAAGATGTTGCTGATGAGGCTCTCCCATGATGGACAACTCCAAGAGATCATGAGTCTGATAGATGCAATACAACGCCTTGGTATTGGATACCTCTTTGAAGAACAGATTGATGAGGCTCTCAAACGTATTGATGGTGTGGATGTCGTCGATGATGACAGTCTACATTTCTTTTCCCTACGTTTTAGGTTACTACATCAAGCCGGGTACAACGTCCCATCCGGTGAGCATTTGAAAAAAAAAATCGATTTTGGGAGCCATGGACGAGACCGATAAACAGAGTCTCGTCACTTCGTTTCTTGAGATCGCAGCCGTCCAAAACCCCGCCACCGCTCGTCAGTTCTTGCAGGTCCTCCTTTTCTTTTCCACATTTTTCTGTTTGTGTGGTTTTTTTTGTTGTTCTCGATTTCGAATGATTTTTGTAGTTTGAGATGTTTTGATTGATTTGAATGGATCTCTTTAGGGGGCGATTTGACATGAAAAATTAGGGTTTTGTGAGGTTTTCCTCATCTCTTTTTGCGACGATACAGGCTACTGGTTGGAAGTTGGATGAAGCTCTCCAGTTGTACTTCGTACAGAACGACAGCGGCGTCGTCGGGGGGTCATCTTCCATAACTCCACCTCCAGATGTTGCTGGGTCGAGCAATGGAAATCATGGGTGAGAGAATATGAATCTTTCATTTTTTAATGGTTGAACTTGTTTGGATCTTAAATTACCAACGAATCGCTTGCACGCATACCTTTGTTTTGGAACTTTGATGAGGAAAAATTAGAACTTGATTGAAAGGAATGGTTTTTTTTTTTTTTTTGAAAGATTTTACTGTACTGTAATTCACCGTGTTTGACACTCGTGTGAGATTGCTTGGCACAGCATACCCGAGGACACCACTGGTAAGGAAAATGCCGGCGTGGTTCTTCATGATGATGAAGTTCGTGCCCCTCTGCCAGCGAAAAGGGATGTTCTGTATGCGGATTCTGGCTACTATAGGTAATGGGTCATATTTCATCTGTTTCATTGTTTGCCGAAGAAATATTTCACTTTGGTGTATTGGGTATGCTTGTTACTATTGTATTCAGTATGTCAAGTTCTGGTACAAGTTCATATATTGTGCTATAAATAACTTTCGTTCGTATATCTTTTTGGGTGGTGCTTGTTGGTGAATAATGTTTCTGCATTAGAAGATTGAATTTGCCATTGTAATTTGTAGTAGGATACCATGTAGAGTGAGGTATGTGTTCACTGTCAGGTTCTAGGGTCACTTATTGTTCAAGAATATTATGGGAGAGAAATTTCCAATATTTTCTAGGGCATCATTGAATAAAGTTGAGGTTTCTGAAAGGTGACAATGGGACATAAATGACAACACTGAGAAGGTGTTGGATGTCAAAAGCTGAGGTGGAATGGTGAAGCTATTTTGGCAGGGAAAATGTTTGTTATACGAATTGAATCAGACAATCTAGACTGATATTAAATTGGAGATTTTTGACGAACTTTTTTTTAGAACAATGTGAGATTAGTGATTGGTGGAATTGATTCTATTTTTATTGTTCCTTCAAAGATCCAAAAGTTTTATTTCCCTGGAAATCTCATTGAATACCATTCTGACATGTGATGAACCAGAGATGTGAGTTTTCTTATTGTTTTATAAAATCGTCTGTTTCATTGGGAAGAAAGCAACTATAGGACATTCTTTAGTCTAGTGCTTTTCCTATATGATTTAGAAAGGTATTTACAGAAAAAATGGAATACAAATTGAAGCATTTGCATTTCAAACCTTTCGAGAGGTCAACTGATTGTGTATTGTGACAAACTACATCACTTAAGAGCAATGTTGTGGGATCACGTGTTAACTGGTTATATAATTAGTGAACAATTTTGATTAGCATAAATATGTTTGGGAATGTAGAAGTTTTCCCCTTCAGCTTTGTGGTTGCCCATAGCCGAGGATTACATCCTAATGAGACTAGAAGTGGCATTGCACATGGAAAATAATTGTAATCTTATGTTTAGATACTTATCGGGAAAATGTGACATGAAATCACATTGAGTTGGTATTGCTTGTTCCTCTTTTCATGTCACAGGTCTTAAAAAAATGAGGGGCTGAATTTCTAATGTGTAATTTTCCCATTTAAATATAAAGCATAGGTCTTTAATTTAAACATTATATGGGCACAATGTTTTTAGTAGTTATAATTGATGATGTGGATGCACTTTTTGCCACATCTAAAAAGGTTTAAATGAAATGTCCTTTTCAACTGACTTAAATATTTTATTCATGTGCCTCTAGATGTAAAAGTTGTTTCCTTTTTTAGACCCCAGGCTAAACCGGTGATTGCATTTCGGAATTTCGAGGAAGAGTTGAAGCGCGATGGAGTATGGGAAGCAGACAAGAATGCTACATCCACGGCTACTAGTTCACAAGACAATCTTGCATCTTTGTATCGTCCTCCTTTTGCCTTGATGCACCGTGGACCCTTTGACAAGGTTATGATGACAATATGTTTTGGGAAAGTCTATATTTTTATTGAAATTACATGTATGCTGCATCCTGCATATCCCATCAGTTAGATCTGGAAATTCAGATACAGTATCTGTTTTACTTGTCTGAAATTTTAACCTAATATATATCAAAGCATAGGAAATGAAACAAATACAAACTCGCCATCGTTCATCGAACTTATTTGCCTTCTTTTTATCTTCTACCATACTGGCTTTGTCGCTGTTGCCTCTGTCCATCAACCTTCATAATATACTTGAGTCTTGACACTTTATTGTAAATGGATGATAGCAAGGTTGTTGCACCGGTTCAATGCCAAGTTAATATCTTTTAAACAACATGAAGCGCAATCATTTAGAAAGGTTATAGCATGTAAATCTCCCTTGATCCTTTTTTTTGTTAGAAAATTTGGAGAATCTTATTAGAATGAAACGTCCGAAAAGAAGGAGATGAGGGATCCCCTTACAAAGTCATATCAAGAAGAGGAGAAATGATTTTGATCCCCATAAGTCTCGAGTTCAAATCCTATCGGGCTCACCATAGGCTTTGTGGGTGATTATGGGCATTCAGGTTTCCCAACATTAAGAAAACTTGTTGTCGAGGTTCCTCATCAAAACACACACACACACAAAAGAGAAGCAACCTAAAGGAAATAGAAATTATCAAGATCCTTGTTGTCTGAAAAATATTTCATGTTACATTATTTTTTATTATCCCACAATGTCATACACACTCCAAAGGACACCTGAAATAATCCCTTCCATGTAGTATAACCTCGTGATGATCTAACTGTTAGTTACTTGAGAAAATTCTGGAGAGTGAACTACATTAAACATTTAATGTCTTTTTCTGTATTCTTCCATATGCTGTGTCTATGCTAATTGTAAGTCATTGGTTATTGTAATTGATAGGCAAAATTAGATGCTGCACTTCAGGATAAATGGCTGATAGTCAATGTGCAGTCCACCAGAGAGTTTCACTCTCACATGGTACAAGCTATTGATTTTGTCACTTGTTAATTCAATTACGTGGTTTTAATTGACTATTGGATCCATCATTGGAGTTTTATTATATTGTGAAGCTCAACAGAGATACATGGGGTAATGAAGCTGTTGCAGAAACAATTGGTACTAATTTTATCTTCTGGCAGGTTTGTGTTTCCTCATATAATTACAGATTACATGCCGTACACAACATGCTTGCTACATTACGATGACCTGGATTGATTTGTATGAGCTTTTATTTTGAATTATCATACAGTTAACTGAATGACTGACTCTGAAATTTTTCTTTCTTGGCATTTTCTTCAATTGTAAGATTGGGTGTTGTTTTCTGATAGATTAGTGGTGGGACTTGAACCTAATACCTCATGGTTGCAAATTTTGTTGTCAACCATTGAGCTATGTGACCAGCCCCAAGATTAGGTGTTGTTGCATTTCCTACATCAACATTCATTTATAATCTGTGAACAATTTGGTATATTTTCCAAGCCATATATTTCAAGGCAACCTATAATAAGGAAATTTTCTACACCTCTAGGAGCAATGAAATTTTTCAGAAGCATCCTACATCTGAAAGAAGAACTTATGACACTTCTTCTATTCCGGTCTATATGTTATTGATGTAAATTAAATTTACCTATTCTTACTTTACCATTTAATCCTTAAGTTATAGTCAAAAGTCAACTGAAAAATCATCTGGGTTCTTTCATACTTCTTCAAGAAGCCTCATGTAGAAGTAAAATGGACATTGTTTTGGGAGAATTCAGGGTATGAAGATCAGACTTAGGCTTTGTGACTATCTCTTTCTCCTTTGCTCTACGTCATGTGTAGATTGTATGGATCAGTGGCATTATAAAATGTATAATTTGATATTAGCTTAATTGATCACTCCGTTACTTGTTATATCCAATATCTTTTATGTTTCTACTATATGCTGCACATGTTCGTGTTAGGTATATGATGATGTTGAGGAGGGAAGCAAAATTTGCACATACTACAACTTGATTCAGATTCCAGCAGTTCTCGTCATTGACCCCATTACTGGCCAAAAAATTCGTGCATGGACTGGCATGGTTCAACCAGAGCATTTGTTGGAGGTAGTGGCTATTGTAAATCTCTTGATTCAACTAAAATAGTGAGCTTTCAATTTTATGATGGCATAATAATAGAAATGCTCACAATAGAGGAAAAAATGTATTAGCTGAGTATAAGACAAACCACTTTAAATTTGTGTTTTTATTTGAACTCGTATTTGTTATATTTACTTCCGATATTTAACAGATGGTTTCAACAAGTTCAAAGGCGAAGATGGGAAGTTCAAGGAGAGCCTGGGTGATGACGCGAGAGGCTTGTCAAGTATGTACTAGGCGGCATACCTCGGAACTCGTGGAGAGGAAATCCTAGACGAAGCCATTGCCTTTGCGAGAGATCATCTAAAGTCATTGGTGGGTCAGGTAAGCGCATCTCTCGCGAGAGACATAGAGCTGGCATTGGAGAAGCCAATGCGTAGGGCAATGGTCAGGATTCGAGCAAGGCAGAACATGTCTGTGTACGAGATGGATGAGAAACGGAACTATGCGCTTTTGGAGCTCGCGAAGTTGGATTACAAGACTCCAGCAGTTGCACCAGAAGGAACTCAAGGAGCTCTCAGTGTAAGTTGATATCTTAATATTTTCATACAAAGTTGGATTTAAATATATTCAAGATATATACACCCAACCTCAAAAATCGTTTGTCTTGTATAAGTGCATATGACCTCCGATCCCACAAGAAACATATTTTGTTGGGTGATATATAGATGCATCTCTGTATAGGTGGTGGAAGGAAACACAACTTGCAGAAAAGCTGAGCTTCGCCAGGGATAGACTTGTGGAGTGCTATTTCTTGGCCGTGGGTACATTCCATGAGCCCCAGTACTCCCGGAGTAGGACCATGATGGCAAAAGTATTAATGTTTGGAACCTTGTTGGATGATATTTATGACGCATACGGAACATTAGAAGAACTGGGACCTTTCAACCATGCCATCCAAAGGTTTTTGATATTGGGATCGATCACTACTCAATTCATGTACTCGCTTGATCCAACATCTCCAAATCAATCTCACACGTTTAATTTGTTGCACTGATTGATGTTTCAGATGGGATTTGGGGGCCCTGCATGAGCTACCGGATTACATGAAGGTGTTCACCGGCGCATTGTTCGACACATTCAATGATTTCGAGGAGGAGATTAGAGGGGAAGGCAATGCCTACAGAATGGAATATCTCAGGGAAGCTGTATGCATGTTCTCCACTTAATCTAACCTTGTCTACTTACATTTGTAATTGAAGTTGGGGATACAAAAATCAACTAATATCAACTACAACTCTTGCTAAATAATTAAGTGTGGGTACCTTTTTTTTCACATATGAAAGTATTATCTAAGGTACACTATCAGGAGTTATTATGGGGACATAAAAAATGTGTCAAAGTTCCATGAGCACTTGCAAGTCTCTGCTATAAGCAGCACGTATCCTCTGATCTACGTCTCTTCCTTGGTGGGGATGGGCAACATTGCTACAAAGGAAGCTTTTGATTGGGTGATTAAAGTACCACAAGTCATCTGGTCTGCTTCTCTGATTTGCAGATTTTTTGATGATATTTACCCAAATGAGGTATATAGTAGATCTTCTACAAGGGATAAGAAATATGCAACAATAACATAATGTGCTAATTGTAATATTATTGTTTTGAGTTTTTACAGATAGAACAAGAAAATGATCAAGTGCCGACAAGTGTCCAGTGCTACGCGATCGAGCACGGGCTCTCAGAAGAGGAGGCACGGCTAATTATTACTGAAGTGTTGCTGGAAGATGAATGGAAGAGGATGAATGAAGAGCTTCTCAAGCCTGGTCAGAGAATACCTCTGGCCGTCTACATGCCTGCATTTAACATGGCATGTGTGATGGCCGAGGGTTATAAAGAAGGTGATGGATTCAACAATCCAGAGAGTGACATGAAAGATAATGTCTCCATGATATTGGTTGATCATGTGACCATTTAAGGGTCGTTATCTCTAGTACTTATTATCGTGTACACTTAGTTCATGCATTGAAGAAATTTGATTTATACTGTCATCATTTCACTCTTTGATGTATTAAAAAAGGGCATTATATTGTTGTTCATAGTCTTTTTTATAGTCTCATATGCAGTCACATATATCTTCGAGGATACCTCATTAATTGTTTTTCTTTTATACACTTTTCAGAATAAGTTTATTTAATTCGAAATGAAACGATATACACTTTTCATCAAATCATATACCTAATTAAAAGATGTTTATTATTTTAAAAAATTATAAAATGAGGGGACTGCATTTAGGGTTATACCTAACATTACAGAGTTCATTGAATTATATACTTCATATTTTGTGTGTGTCTCTCTCTCTATATATTACACACATATATAGAGAGAGAGAGAGTTATATATACACACACCTAATTAAAAGGTGATTTCGTGCGGGAAGTGAGGGACGCGACTACATGCGCGACGCAAGAGAGGCCGTCCGATTCATGGACCATCAATCCAGCGGTCCATTAAAAAAAAAAAAAACAAAGATTCCCAATATACACCCCCCCCCCCCCCCTCAATAATAATCCATTTCAGACCCTCTCTCGACCCTCTTTTATTTTATTTTTTTGAAAAAATTCATATACCCTGTAAACTGATTGAAATCCATATAACCCGTGAATTTTCTTAAAATCCATATAACCCCCTTAAAACACCTAGTAAATCAAAATAACCCTCTGAATAAAATTTACATTTACAAATGATAAATATTTTGTGAATATTATGTTTGGTTAACCTTGGTAGAAAATATAGTATACCAAAAAAACCTACAATGTGTTAAAAATGTGAAAAATATTCTATAAATAACGATTTTATTCACATGGATAGGGTTTTATAATATATCCAAATATAGTAAAATAGTCATTTTTATAGGATTTTTAACACATTGTAGTGATTTTTAGTATATTGTATTTTCAGTCAGGGTTGACCAAATGAAATATTCGTAAATATTCATCATCTATTAATGAAAATTTTATTCAGAGGGTTATTTGAATTTACCAGGTGTTTTCAGGGGGTTAGATGGATTTTAAGAAAAGTCAGGGGATTATATGGATTTCAGTCAGATTTCAGGGGGTTGTATGGATTTTTTTCATTTTTTTTACACCGAAAATCATCCCAAAATCACATGTAAGTATGAAGGGCTTTCAAATTTTACGCCGGTGCCGGGAGGTGACGGTGCCAGCCGGGAAGGGGACGATTTTTGAACAATGTCAGGACGGGCATGGGGACGATGCCGGGGGAGGGACGATTTTATATTGGTTTGACGTGTGTACCACCAACTCAGATGAGCAACCACTTAGGCGATGGTGTTGAAGTATGGTCGGCAATCACTTCCCTCTGGCGATGGTGGTGAATTATGGTCAATTGAGAGTTTGGCGTGTGTACCAACTCAGATGAGCAACCACTTAGACGATGGTGTTGAAGTATGGTCGGCAATCACTTGGGCGACGGTGTTGAAGTATGGTCACCAGAAAGCCCGGCGAGTTAAACTTTGAAAAAATAAATTAACATTGTTACAAGTTTCAAACCAATTATGACACATGTAAAAACATAGAATAGACAATCATTGTTGCATTTATAACACATCAAAATACGATGTTAGCATTTCTTGCCGATATTCGCGCCCATTATTTTTTCTTATGAAGATTGCCGCTAAGGCTTCACTCAAAAACACACCTCCTCCAGAGATGCAGTGGCTTCTCTCCTCAACTGAAAGGCCAGTCTCGCGAGAAGTGAAGCTCTCCTTTCATGGACACTACCCACCACTGGCTAACACCATCCTCACTAACCGAGCCCTTGCAAGTGGTCAAGTATAACTTGCAACCATAAATTTGAAGTGATAGAGATAATATTTTCCTGACCAAAACTTAGACCACGTATGTTTTTATTTATTTTATGGGTTTTTTATTTTTAAGTCTCAACAGACTATAGGATTTAGTGGTCGATCCCTTAATTCTTCATATTTTAGTTTTAGTCCTCATATTTAAAAGATATGTTCATTTTTAGTCCCTCTCAGGGATTAAAAAGAAAACCAACAGAGACTAAAAAAGAACGTATCTTTTAATTCTGGGGATTAAAACTAAAATATGAAGAAGTGAGAGATCGATCACTAAATCTTATAGTTTATAGGGACTTAAAAATAAAAAACCATTTTTTCAAATAGTAAACATCATCTATTGAGGTATATACTTTGATAAAAAGTGTACATCTCACCATTTTGAATTGAATGAACCTATTTTTAGCAAGTGTAAAAAAATATTTACCAATGTATATACAACGTCTAACAAGGTATATGATTCATTTGATTTTTAAAGAGGTATATAGGATTTTATTTTGGATTGAGAAAAAAAACTGAGTGTAACAACACTCTATACAAACTGATGTGATGACATACATCCTCTTATTATTGGAGTCACCAAAATAATCAAATTTTATATCACTAGATTCATGGACCCTCAACGTGATTACATGATGACACTAAAATACTAGTTTGACACTTATTCTCATCCTTTTTCTACCGAAAATACTAAAAATAATTATGTTTGAAATCTTTCATTCTTATACTCATTCTTGAATATTCCAGGTAAAATTTTTCATTCCACAGGATCTACCAGATTTGAATTTTATTCAAAATAAATAATTTTTCTTCTGAAATAGAGTTATCAAACTACCCAACAACCAGATGAAAGAGAATGAATGACATCCATGGCTAATTATCATGATGCTATGAATCAGATTATTCATATGCACATTGCTAAGAAGGAAACGCCCCTAGAAGTTAGAATACAGTGGGCCAATTCAGGACCTTGTCTCCATGAAAACACAGGGGTACATTGTATTGAATCAATTCTTTCCATCAAATGGAAAAAGTAGATAGAGAGCATTATTAAGATAGTGGTCCATTCTTAAGATAAACCCTTATTTTAGTATGAACAACATCCAATCAGTGAGCCTCTTTACACGCCAACTTGCGGTACTCAACTTACTAGTGCCTAGAATCAAAATGTGAAAAACTAGATACAGAGCATTATTAAGATAGTGGTCCATTCTTAAGATAAGCCCTTATTTTATAGTATGAATAACATCTAATCAATGAGCCTCTTTACGCGCCAACTTGCGGTACTCAACTTACTAGTGCCTAGACTCAAAATGGCCCTGAAGTTTCACCAACATAAATGCGCCCTGGACACGCTTGCAGTGCAGAAAGTTAGGTCCAGCTTCACTGGATGAAAACTTGACCTGTGAAGTTCATGTAAATCCAATAAAGTCACTCACTCAAACTGTGAAGTGCAAACCTTTCATGTCTGTACTGGGCATGTCTATTGTGAAAACAGTGCAACTCGAACGGATGGGACCACTTTTTAGTTCATATTCGTTGTAAAGTTTTCCAAATGGACCCAAATCACAAAACTTGACGGATAGCAAGTTGTTCAGCAAACTGCTACAAAAAGATGGTGGCATGATTTTCCAGTCTTCACACTGAGATCACATCTTTCACTACCATCATTGTTCTGAGACAAATTTCCAAGGCACAAAGACAAAGATGGTGGCATGATTTTCCAGTTTTCACACTGACATCGCATCCTTCACTACCATCACTGTTCTGAGACAAATTTCCAAGGCACAAAGACAAAGATGGTGTCATGATTTTCCAGTCTTCACACTGAGTTCACTACCATCATTGTTCTGAGACAAATTTCCAAGGCACAAAGACCTTGACTCGCCACAAAGTGAATCACCTTACAATGGCTATAAAAACTGACTATCAGCAATGCGAAGAAACATCACCCAAACCTCAATCATGGCTGCATCAGTTGTAAAAATGCACCTTCCCATCTTACTACTACTATTAAAAATCACCCAAACCTCAATCATTGCCGCCGAGGCTTCACTCAAAAAACAAACCTCCTCCAAAGACGCTGTGGCTTCTCTCCTCAACTGGAAGGCCAGTCTTGTGAGAAAAGAAGCTCTCCTTTCATGGACACTACCCGCCACTGGCCACCACCATCCTCGGCATCCGAGCCCTTGCAAGTGGTCAGGTATAACTTGCAACCATAAATTTGAAGTGAGAGAGATAATTTTACCTGATTCTGGTCTGGAAGGTAAGCTTGATAAACTCAACTTCTCAAGTTTTCGATTCCTCGAAGTCATCGACTTCGGTTCAAATGCACTCTATGGATCAATTCCAGCAAGTATTGGATGCCTCGTAAAGCTCAAATACCTTGATCTCTCTGCAAATATCCTCTCTGGTGCCTTGCCTATCGCAATATCATACCTCACTCGACTTCTTGTATTGAATCTATCTGTTAATCAACTCAATGGAGCAATCCCCTCGGAAATTGGCTTGCTCACAAATCTGCAAAGCTTGACAATCTCTGAAAATAACTTTAGTGGTTCATTGCCCAGAGAGATAGGAAACTTGAAATTTCTTTCTGAATTGTATCTGTATAAAAACAGCTTCACTGGTCCCATCCCAACAACTTTGGGTAACCTGACCAATCTGAAATATCTTTACTTCTATGACAACCAAATCTCCGGTTCGATTCCCTCTGAATTAGGAAATATTGTTGAGTTGGTTGATTTGGAAATTGGAAGCAATCTCTTATCAGGACCCATACCCTCATCCATATCAAACCTGACCAAGCTAACGATGTTTTACCTAAAAAATAACCAGATTTCTGGATCCATACCTGGTGAAATAGGAAACTTGAAAAATTTGGTTAAGCTTCATTTGGAACAGAATTATCTAAAAGGACCCTTCCCTCCATCCTTGCAAAATCTGACCCATCTGAGAGAGTTGTATTCCTTTAACAACCAAATTTCCGGTCTGATTCCCCCGGGAATCGGAAGCCTTGCAAATCTTATGGATGTTGAACTAGATCAAAACCTCCTAACAGGCCCAATTCCTTCATCTCTTGTTAACCTAACAAAGCTTAACTATTTGTCTCTCTCCCACAACCAAATCTCTGGTTCAATACCCAGAGAGATCGGATGCCTCAAAAGTCTGAGTGTACTATACCTCACAAGCAACCAAATTTCTGGACCCATACCTGGAGAAATTGGAAGCATGAAAAGTCTTGTTGAACTAGACCTGGACTCCAACAATCTCTCCGGTCAAGTTCCTCCACTCAGCAATACAAGCAATCTGAGTGTCCTGCGCCTACATTATAACCAATTGTCAGGTTCAATATTTGAACAAATTGTGAACCTGTCAAAACTTGCCAAACTCGAGCTGAATAACAACTATTTCTCAGGCTCTATACCACCAGAAATTTGCAAAAGTGGAGAGCTGTACTGGTTTACTGCAAATAACAACCAGTTCACTGGTCCCATCCCCCATAGCTTGAAAAACTGCACAAGCTTGGTCCGAGTTCGTCTTGAAGGAAACCAACTCATTGGAAATGTATCTGAAGACTTTGGCGTTTATCCGCATCTAGAATATGTGGACCTGAGTAGCAATCAATTGCATGGAGATCTGTCACCAAAATGGGGAGAATGCTATAATTTGACGACACTTCAAATCTCCAAGAACAAGCTTACTGGAAGTATACCACCTGAATTGGGACAATTGTCTCGTCTGGTAGTGCTTGACCTTTCCTCGAACTTTCTTGTGGGACAAATTCCAGTCCATACAAGTTCATTGACTTTGCTTTCCACATTGAACTTGAGCAATAACCAACTCTCTGGAAGCATACCACAACAGATCGGAAAATTGGCCAATCTAGGAATTCTTGATCTTTCCTTAAACCATCTCATTGGACCAATACCAGTCGAGATAGGAGATTGCCTCAAACTGATTTCCTTGAAATTGAGTGGGAATGATTTGAATGGTAGCATTCCTGCACAGGTCAGTAATCTGGTAAATCTACAAGTTTTGTTGGATTTAAGCCATAATTCTCTTTTTGGCAAAATACCGACACTCGGAAAGCTGACAATGTTAGAAACATTGAACCTCTCCCACAACCAGTTGTCAGGGTCAGTTCCAAATTCTTTTCAAAATATGCTCAGTTTGTCATCAATTGATTTGTCGTACAATGAGTTGGAAGGCCCGATTCCAAACAATAGACTCTTTCGCCAAGCTCCCGCAGAGTGGTTCTTACACAACAGAGGATTGTGTGGCCAAGCACAAGGTTTGCTTCCTTGTGATTCATCTTCTAAGGAAAAAAATTTTGGGAGGAAAAAGCGAAAAGTATTACTATGTGTGCTTGTTCCTATTTTCGGCACCATAGTTGTGTTATTAACAGCAGCAGTTCTCTATCAGAAAAGGAGAAATATAACAGAATTGCCAAGAGAATCAAGGAACACGGATTTTTTCTCAATTTGGAATTTTGATGGAAAGGTGGCTTATGAGGACATAATCAGGGCTACTGAAAATTTTGATGGAAAATACTGCATTGGGACTGGAGGATATGGAAGTGTTTACAAGGTGGAACTGTCGACAGGTCAAACAGTAGCTATCAAAAAGATTCACTCTGCAGAAGATCAAGGGGTGGCTGATGAGAAATGTTTTAGAAGTGAAATCAAAACGCTAGCTGAAATTCGGCACCGAAACATTGTAAAACTTTTTGGGTTCTGTTCGAGTCCCCAGTGCATGTTCCTTGTATATGAATATGTGGAAAGAGGAAGTCTTGCTGCTATCTTAACTAATGAGGAGGAGGCAATGCAGTTGGACTGGCTGAAGAGAGTAAATGTGATCAAAGATATGTCTCAGGGGTTATCCTACTTGCATCATGATTGCTCTCCACCAATAGTTCACCGAGACATATCAAGCAACAATATATTGTTGGATTTAGATTTCAAAGCTTGTGTCTCTGACTTCGGCACTGCTAGACTCTTGATGGCTGATTCATCTAATTGGACCACACTTGCAGGAACGCGTGGATACATAGCCCCAGGTGAGTTGTTAGTGACTCATCCATAATATCCATATGAAAATTCAACTTGCAGTTTTAACTTCTTGCCAAACATGTTTCTACTTAAAAAAAAAACATGTTTCTACTTAAAGCTCTATTTTTATGTTCAAGTCTACATTATCACTGTTGCATATACAGGGGCATGTTCAGCGACATGTCTATCATATTAAAGTATTCCTATCAACGTTCATGTATTGGCACCTTTTATTTATTGTCCTTGCCTACTCAGATCATTTTTCAATTCTGGGTAGTCATCAAGCATTCTGGCTTCTTTACCTTGTTCCTTTCCTGATACTACAGAGAAGCCATAAAGATTCACAAACACACGTGAACTATGTTTCATTCAAGTAATTCAGGAATCAGATTATTAACTTGTGCCTTTATGTTTATCATGTGATCAAGATTTCATTGAGCAAAATAGGAGCCTTATCAAGAGCCCTAGTAGACAATGATATAAGCTTCCTAATTTTTCCATTTTATATAAGCATAACAACCATTTTTTTCCCATTTTAGTTAGTCAAATATTTAATTAGCTTTAATGACTCGCCAAGTTCTCATTATTGTTGATGATGATGTTAGTTTCCTTTTTCGACTGGACAGAGCTTGCTTACACAATGAAGGTGACAGAAAAAGCAGATGTTTATAGTTTCGGGGTTGTAGCATTGGAAACAATAATGGGAAAGCATCCGGGGGATTTCCTCATCACTTTATCCTCGACAAACGATCAGACTAATCTATCACTGGCAGATTTGTTAGATCAACGTTTATCTCCTCCAAGAGATGAGGTCATCACAGAAGTGTTTTCAACAGTAATGGTGGCAATAGCATGCTTGCGTGCTGACCCAGATGCTCGACCAACAATGCAACATGCTTCCCAAAGGTTGATTGCTCGCAGGCCTCCACCAATCCATGAGCCATTGCATGCCATCAGCTTGCATGAACTCATGAATTTCGATATTTAATCGATGGATGTTCTGTTGTAAGACTTGAACTTCATTTGCTTCAAAATGGATGAATTTGATTTCAGAAAAGAGATGCATATTTAGAGTGGTAGACTTTAAATACCTGAGGGGTTTACTTATTATCTTTCATTTTCTTTTCCTAAATCTCGTAAATATGTTATCCAATAAAAATAAAAAGTATTATGAAATACCATGAATATGGAAGAATGGGATGTGCAATATGAATTACAAAAAAAAAAAGAATCTGATGTTATCAAAACTTTCAAGTTTGTTTTCATTAATGGAATTACTGAATTGGTCAGAAAAATAGTTGTGATTGCCAAAGGGAATGGTGTCAAAGTTGATGGACTATGATATGTGATCAGTCATAATTTTTAAGAACAATTGATACTAGATTCTTGTGGGTTTCAGATCAAAAGAGAGAGAGAGAAGGTATATATAAAAGGATATTTCCCTCAGTGAAAATAAGAAAATTTCCCTTAACTGATCATAAATAGACATTTGAGCAAACTCTCCCATTCTCCATTTTAATAAAAATAGAAAAGAACTGTATGCTTGCCTATAAAAATGGTTCAATTTGCAAAGAATTTCAAAAAGGATTAGTTTGGTAACTCTGGTATTGAGAGAGAATTCCTCCTTCCCAGGAATCCAATTATGATAAGTTCCGTAGAATGAGAAATTTTTGTCAAGAATATTCAGGAGCGAACATGGGAATGGAGGATAGGATTCTCAAACGCAATTTTTTCCTAGGTGTTCCAGCAGAATGATGATGAGAATGAACGTCAAACTGGCTTGACTAATGTTTTCTAGGAATGAAAAAAAAATGTTGAAAAATGAAGCATTTCACCAAATTCCCCACTTAATTCCACCAGGCAAAAAGATTGACCTATAATTGCAGGAAGTTCTTTACCTAAACAGCATACAACGCACTGAAATGACATGGTTTGGCTCAGAGAGGTGGAACTAAAAACACAGGCAATGCTAATATATGGGGAGTGACATCAAATAAGGGTTGTACACAGAGAAATAGTAATCACAAAATACATCACTTAAAGAACGGAACATTTCCATGTTGCAGACTGGAATAACAAATATGGTGATAGATGGCATTTGTATATGACAAAAATGTTGTCACTGTCTTTTATGTTTCCTACTCGAGTCACTATGAATTATGTATGGTCCGTAACCAAAAACTGATGACTCATCAATCTATTAAAAATACCAGAATTCGAATTCCCCATATGCAGAAATCAGCAGCTGTAAAATTGAAAGAGAAGGATTGTAGTTCTTATGTTGTGTCATTTACAAATTGTTATAACAAAACAAACATAGAATATTATCTCCTTAATTTATTCACTCGTAACATTAATTAACTAAAGCAACACCAACATGGATCATCATGGAAAACAATCTATGGTTAAAAAAGATGAAAACAATTAGGATTTATACCTTCTTTTCCAAATCCCAACTGATCACATGAGATGGACCATCAATTATTCGATTTCAAAATTTTCATGCCACTGCATTACAGGAATAAAAACGGCTCTTTTTTTCGATTCGAGGTGAGTCTGTCTATCAATTTAATGATGCGTATCTCCTGTGGCATATTTTGTAATAGCGTAAAACTTCAAGGGCTTTGTTGTTTATTTTTCACAACGGTCATATTCGGCTCGGTGACTCATACTTCATAGGGGTCCACCGAAAACAACAAAAACGGACGGCCTGTTATAAAACAGAAGGGAAAGATATAGAAACACAACATAAACACAAGAGAAATTTGAGCATAAGAGAAAGTATTGTTCTTCAAGAACTTCTCATTTTTTTTTTCTCTTCTCATTGATGTTCATCATGTTACACAAGCCCTCCATGTATAGGGTCACAACCACAATGATAGAAAACTCAAAATACATATCAAAATAAATGCATACTCAAATGCATGAATTACAATTTTAATATGGCACATAATACCAAGACGAATCTATTTATTGTGTGGTCATCCATAAATATATGCATGTATCTTCAAATACATATATTCATAACATGGCCCAACTTTTGAGACACGCAGTCTTTTTTATAGCCCGTTTTGCAGCCTCATAAACGTAATATATATTGTACTATCATAGTATATGAGTCATATCATAATATATGACCCAATTTTTTTTATTTTTTTACTAAAAAAAAATACACTAATGTATTTTAGTATGTACTTCATTTCATATAACAACATGCACTTCAAAAGGTGAGTGTATGATTTAAAAAAAGAAAAGAAAAACAAAAATGGACTACAATTAGGGCTGCAAAATGGAGAAAGCAATACAATTTCATCAATCTACCCAGGGCTGAACAGTGCATTACTTAATCCATTTGACAGATAGATTAGAATTTATATTATTTTTTTCACATATTAGTATAGATAAATATATACTTTTACATAAAACATTAGATTCAACAATAAGCCGTTTCTTCTCCTTTATAATGACAAACATTTCATTTGATAATAAAATTGGTATTTAAAAAGACGTACATTTATCAATGCTGAGGAACAGAATAAAATTGGTATTTAAAAAGATGTACATTTATTAATGCTGAGGAACAGAATAAAAATCGATTTACATAACAAAGACTAACTAAACAAATTTCAAAAAGATAAAAATGAATTCAATGCCATAAACATACATTACAATTCCCTACATTGTATCATACTTGGCCAAAAAAGGCCTTTATTGTATTTGTCCTTCAATGCAGCAACTTCTGTCTGAGGATCAACCAATGGGCAAGTCAAACAAGAAGCATGTGGGAATACAAGTTGCTATGATATGTAATGATTTTTTTATCAATATTTATAATGTATTTGTTAATCCAGTGATACATTGACTTCTAAGCTTGATTGATCAGAGATGGCCTCGTTTGATCTCTCGGTGGTCGGGCGGTCAAGGACGTTTAATCTTATCCGAAGATGCAATGGCTTCAGAAATATGAGGCCTCCAATATCCCTGAATGATTCTGCAACAATTTGAAGACATGCTTCTTTTTCTGGATTTCTAATCCCCTTGTTCTTTTGCAAATCCAGCATCCTTTCTAGAGTTTTTGAATACTCATCATTGACAGTCGAGCTTTCTGATTCGGCGAGCTTCAGATAGAGCACGGCTGAGACAACCACCTGCGGCATAATAAAGTCACTGAAAATAAGGCTTGCTTGATAGAAGAGTAATCCATGATACAAGCCACAGTAAAATTTAAATGTGCTTCCATTATTAGTAGTGCCAAAGAAATAAAAATTCATATAACAATTCCAGTTTACTGCCATGTCTTCAGGTGGCGTTTGAAACCAAAAAAAAAGCGCGCACACACAATCACACACACAGTTTTTAGTTAATAAAAAAAAAACAAAAAAAAAATATAGCTCTTCAAGAAAGTAATAAACATTCTTCCTGGGAATCTAATTCTAAAAATTGCTTTAAGTGAGAAGGTGAAAAGTTCATTTTCAAATAGGTTTCCAAATGCTTAGGGCTGCAACTTGGGTCGGGTTGAACCCGAACCCGACGGGTTGAACCCGATTTTTACTTGGGTTGGGTTGATCAAATCGGGTTCGGGTTCGGGTTCGGGTTGGCCAAATCGGGTTGGGTCACAAATTGGGTTGGGTTCGGGTTGGCCTCCGACCCAACCCGACCCAACCCGAACCCGTAAATTAATATTTAAAAAAAATCATGGCCGTTTATTTTGTAACTTCTAATATGGGTAGTCCAAATTTTAGATAAACCTAGCTAATCTTATGGGTTGGGTGGGGTTGATTTATTTAATTTACACATCATGTTAGAAATTCGGGTTGGGTCGAGTTGGTTCAATTCGGGTTGAAAATCGGGTTGGGGTCGGGTTGGTCCAATTCGGGTTAAGTCGGGTTGGGTCGGGTTGGTTTATTTAATTTCGGGTTGGGTTCGGGTTGGTCCAATTCGGGTTGAAAATCGGGTTGGGTCGGGTTAGGGTTGGGTCGTTTGGAATTCGGATTGGGTTCAGGTTGGGGTCAACCCGAACCCAACCCGCCCGAGTTGCAGCCCTACAAATGCTACCTTATAACCAAGTCACCAACAACTGGATGGGTGACCAATGAATTTGCAGACAAGAGGTTGTGCGAGATAAGTATAGTTTCAGGTGTTAAGAGAAGAAATGTTTCAGTGGTTCAAGTTTTTGTATGATTATTTTGTTAGCTGATCCCAACAAAAAAAAATCCTTCAGGGGCGGGGGGGGGGGGGGGGGGGGGGGGGGGGGGGAGAGAGAGAGAGAGAGATACCTCACTGGTCCCAGGACTAATATTGACAGCACAATCAATGTGCACAGTTTTATTTGTTTGGGAGTTCCTCTCTTGAAATTTAGTATCATTTTCTATGCTTGATTGTGAAAAGGCAAGACTATCCAACTCGTCAAACCATTGTTGAGCAACACCAACCTGCAAAATCTTGCACTCATTTAGATGTTAAATGATATACATGTCCCAAAAAAGTGAGCAAATGAACTCGAATGCAAAGGATATCATTGTAGGATACATCCTAAAAAGTGGATACCTTCTCCGCAGATGAGCCCATGTCCTCCGATCCTGAGACAACGGCAGCAGATCCTCTTGCTTGACGCCAGATACAACCTTCCTTTAGTGGTTCCACAAGCTCGGTTCCCTCAGGAATGTGGACATTCAATCGTATGTCACATCTTCCTGTGTTATGTTGAAACATCGCAATAAAAAATGAATGAGAAGTCAAATGATTGACCACACCTTAATCTAAGCTTGAATTATAGATGGACTTCTGTTTCAATGCAAGATAGATGACCCCAGGTGACACACACTGGAGAAATGGACCAGAATCCACAAACTCCAAAGAACAACCACCGAAAATCCCCTTGCAGGACTGTCGGGAAGAAGGGAATTCCCTTTTGTCTCTCTCTTGTTTATTCATCCCTTTTCTTTCTCATTCTTGGTTGTATTATATATTAGATAGTGCTGAGAGGAAACATAAGGTATTTCAAAACTCAGCAGGAAACAGAAGTCCCAATTCTCATTGCATCATGATGAAGAGAAGTACAATATTGGGAATGAACAATTCATACAATGTATGAACTTAACCTTGCCACCAACCTTCTTCAACATGCCTTTACTTATCACCCATCACTCATCTCTCATCCCTGGAGTGGTTGCATATGCTAGGGTGTTGACAGGCCTAAAGTTTGGCATTTTTTCAACATACCTTCACTGCTTATAAATTTCTTCTATAACAGTGGTCTTATCATTCCCAAAAAAGTCTTTTAGTAGCCTAAGTTACTACCATGTTTTGAGTATTTTTCCTTTGAACTCAGTTAATTCTATATAGTCAAAGTTTATAAATATGAGTAATTAAAATTCAAGGAAAGATGAGAAATGCCAAAGGTTGAAACCATTGCGTAGAGCAACATAAAAGTATTGGCAAAAATGACAAAATCAAATTTAGTATTGTATTTGGCTACAAAGCACAGACACTTCTCCAGAGGCCCCGTACCCGTGTCGGACACGGCACGGACATGGCTCCAACCGTGTTTGCCTTCATTATGTCTTGGACACGCCTGGGATACGGCCAAGACACGCTTGGGACACGGCCCAGCCAGTTTCAACCCAAAAGTAAAAAAGAAAAAGAAAAGGAAGGCCTAAACATAACTCACAAGTATTCAACCCATTTAAAACAGCCTAGAACAATTCAATTAAACAAAATCCATTTCTTAAGGTTAAAAATAATAATGATTTATTAGTTTAAAACAATTATTTATAGTTTAAAACAATGATTTATAAAAACAGTGGTTTTGTTGGTTTAAAACAGTGATTTATAAAAACAATGATTTATTAGTTTATACAATTGGTTATAAATAGTGAATTAAATGAAATGTGTTTATTTATATAAAATAGTAATACATATTTATTTATTATATTAATTTATTTGTTACCGTGTCTTAGCCGTACCCGTGTCTTATTTTTTCAAAAATTGCTGTGTCACTGTGTCACCATGTCTCGTGTCCGTGCCCGTGCTTCATAGGTATTCGGTCTCTTAACATCCTCCTGTATGCAGGATTACTCATGACTCCAAGTCTTTTTTGTTAACATGACAAAATCCTGGGTTCAAGTCTTAGAGCAGCCATTTTTGTGCCAAGCAAAGTAAATAAAATAATATAAATGTCAGGACCATATCAGTCTTTCTCTTCAGTCCTGCTATTTGCGGGATCGTTATGGTGAAGACATCTTTAAAGATGACAAACCTTCAGTCAACAGATTAAGACTTACTTCAAAAATTTATCAGGAAATAACCTAGGGAATTGTCCACGATGGTTTGATAAATGACCTGACACAGAAAAAAAAAGAAGTTTGTATACCTGGCATTACAGAGAACTGTTGAAGCAGATCAGTTCTCCATGCTCCATTCATTGCTCCCCTGTTCATTGGCAAAGCAGTTCACAAAAGAGTTAGACCTCCAGACAAAGCATTCTACTGTAAGGATAAGGTTGACAAATTAATAAGCTCTTCCTACCTCTTGAAATGAAAATATATAAATCAACTCACCTAACAGAAGTTCCCTCCAGTGGGCAAGCACACCAATATGGAAACCCAAGAACCTCAAAGTTGGACAATCGGAGAAGGGAAACCTCTTTAGATTCATTATGACGTTTCAATACCACCGGACCAGCTTTATTGAAAATACAAATCTACAATTAATTGAATGATAGTGCACAGAATCCAGGTAGGCATTTGTAAACAAAGTCGAGCATTGAAAAGTAATGTCTGGTACCTGTGTCACAAAATACTACGCTATTCTGGAGGGAGGCTATGGAAGACACTAGACCAGCATATGGAAACCCATTCACTGAGTATCTATGATCCAACCTCTGCTTCAATTCCTCCGGAAACGCTTTAACTGGAGCAACTTTCTCCATGATAATTTGCCCGCACATCTCCATGATACTTGAGAAGCCTATGGCCAATGGATAAGGGTTGATCAAGACTATTGGAGAGAACACATCATAAATGATGAAAAACATAGCTAAATGAGCACCTTTATAGACCTCTTTGACCTCCCCACTACTCACGTTCAAAATCCATAAGGTATCAAATCTGGGGAATCAAACAGTAAATAAGATTGTCTGAACCATAAGGCTATTTAAGCCAAGTAATAATTGGAATCACAAATTAATATTTTTGGGAAGGATGTCATCCGAAAAGATAGTGACAGCTTAAAGAAACTTATGCCCAACAGTATAAATCAGGCTTTTGTGACAGCAATGATGTTGAAAAATATAGCTCAAAACTTATTGAAAATAATTATAGTTCAGTAACTTAAAGAGTAAATAAGATTATGCCACTTTCTTAATCTTTTAAAAAGAAGAAGAAACTAGAAAATGTAACAGCAGGTTATCATATACCTTCGGTTAATAACTAATAGATCATTTGACTCTGATTTTATCAAGTGCCAAGGGAAACTGAGTGAGTTTGCAGAAGACTCTCCAGGTTTTAGATCAATTTGTCTTTCCATTCCAAATGTATCCAAAATCCAGTACCCTATACCTCCGCCTTTTTCCGAGCATGTTGGATATGTCGTCTCCAACACCCTCCTTTCCATGTCTGCTCTCCTTATTGCATGGTTCTTCACAAAAACAGACGAACAGTAGTAAGATGACATGAATACTAAAAAACTGATGAATCTGTTTTGCCAATGTCACTTTTTAATTGACATGTTGACTATATGAAATTATTAAAAAATAAAAAAATCCTACAAACAGAATTTAATCATACACAAAAGATTTAAATAATAGTGATCCTCAATAAACAATTTCATACTGCAGATGGGCACCTACAATACTTATGAGAACTAAGAAGCAATTCCCATTATAAAAAAAAACCTGACTGAAGAAATCAAGATAGGCTTATTTATTACATCCAAAAATGCCCACACCCACATGCATTGGCAAATAATGTATGACGCATAAACAATTAAAAACATTGATTGATTAAATTGGTCATGTTTATTCACAAACTGATTTGGTCAAAAAACAGAGTTTCTCAGTGAGCTAAATTCTGTTAATTTTAGTGATGACCTAGCAATTTGACTTACAACTTTCATATTTGGAGATGGCTTTTCTTGATTTTAAATAATAATCTAACATTCTTACTGCATATTCAGTATATAGTAGGTGGCTGTGTCTCATTTAGACCAAATTCTGATCATATCAGCCACAGGAAAAGTCTCTGATCTATTCAGAGCATCAAGCAAACTTGATCATGTTTTTCTGTTGGGACAGAAGCTCTTTAGTTGACGTTCGTGAGCAGAGATATAATTGACGTTCATGAGCAGAGAGCCAGAGATTGAGTTAAAACTACAATAAAACTAAAATGAGACAAAATTTCCCAAAAAAACGAGTACAGATTTGTAACCTAGAGAAATCCAAATGACCTATAAAAATAAGTAGTAGTTCTTTTTCTGTTCAAAACATGGGAATAGAGCTCAGAGTTCACCTTATGAGATGACATATACGTTTTTTATATTTAACTTTATATTGTTCATTCTTTCTTCAAAAGCCTTTATATTGTTCATTCAATATTTTTAAACGTATTTTTGTAAGACTTCGTTTTAATGCAATGACTTTCAACATATCACTGAACATATCAGAACTTATTATCCATTCCACTAATATAAGATCATTATTAGTATGAAAGTCATCAAAAGAATAATTATGCATCACAGCAACAAGTCCAGGTAATTTATGAACACTATGAACAAATATAACCAAACCCATCCCAACATACCTCTGAGTCCACAAAATAAAGACAATTTTCAGCATCATCATAAAATGAAGCAGTAGGGCGCAATAACTTGGCAGATTCAAAATCACCATCCTCAAAACCTGGAGAGGAACCGATCTAAAAAAACCAACTTGATTAATTCAAGATTTTTTTTTTTGATGCAGAATATTTCAAGGATTACCTATTTCAATTCATGTAAACAGCAAAGCACAAAAAAAACACTAGATCAGAGTTCAAAATACGATATCAGGCCAACATGTCAAAGATTCCACAAATTAATCGACCCCATAGTAGTCTTCAACATCAAAATGCTAAAATGAACTTCAACAGTGAACGAGAAGATGTCCAAGTAATGTAGATATGATAAGGAAATTTAGCAAGTGTAAATTTGGATTAATAAATGGATTAGTTATTGAGCCTTGAATGGTTGCTAACTATAGCATGGGCCTGGGAGTTTAAGCTCCATAGTACCTGGAGCAAAATTTTCAGACAGATCGTTTATAAACCTGTGAAATTGGTGGATGTTATCATTTTCTCTCTTTTTTTTTCTTGACGAGGAATTCCAACAAGAGTTGAGAAAACCCTAACACAAAATAACCTACAGACCCTTTGCATCAAGTAAGCCCTGGGAATTCAAGCTAGGGGCCAATGGAAAGCAAACCCACACCGCTAGCTAAAGAGCCAATCCCAGTGAGCATTGGATGATTTCATTTGTATGAGAAATAAAAATCTTAACATAGTCCCTTATGACAGGTAGTAGACATGCAGTACTTTAATATTTTATAATCAGATGTGCAACAGATAATCAACTAAGAAAGCAAAATACTCCCACTTAAAATTGTCTAGCATTTTCTATCTAGTCATCATATATATGAATTGGAATTATTCATATCAATCTATGGTCCATAAATCAACTTACCCAACAGCCCATGTCAACACCAAATTCTGTCCTACTGAAATGGCCATCAGAAGTAATTTAGTAGGCATATTTCTTTTTCCAATAAAATGCAAATGTTACAAGAAAATTCCGAAAAAGAAGAAAAAGAAAAGTTTCAAGAACCAATGTCGAAGAATCAATTTTACATGATCACAATTATAAAATATGACAACAGGAATACATACACAATCTAAAATTCTTCCATCTCCATTAGTTACAATGATTCGATGGTGATTTGTGTCTGAGAAGAAGATGCGATTGTCATCTTCATCTGCTGATACAAAGCCTGAAACCCATTGACAAAATAAATTTAAAGATTCAATTGGTTCAGTAAAGTAGAATCACATAAGGTTATCTAGAAAATAGATTGCACATGCAACTTTGAGTAATCAGAATACTGATACAACAAAAGAAAAAAAAACATACATGGAAAGGAAGCAGCAATCAAAGTGAAAAAAATAACTGAAGATAAATTAGGTAGTGGAGGCAGGGTAAGCTCAGTGATGGTTGAAGGCTTAGAGGTAGTGAAAACCGGGGAGCTCTATTGGAAGTCAATGGTAGTTCTCGTGTGAGGTTTTTGACATGATTAAGATCCAATGCGATGATGCAATAAAGGTTACTGTGGTTTAGTTAGGATGCAAAGATCAAAATTCTCAAAATCAAGGTCTGAATCTGGCACAATATCATGTCAGACCTGACCTTCAGTTTTCAAATAGAATGATGTGAGTAGGAAGGAGAACCTTGACTAACATGTAAGTTAGGCAGAGCTGCTCATAACATAGCCTGTAAGCTAGATCTTGGGAATAATTTCAAGTCCACTGTCAAGAAACCATAATCCTATTAACATGTGGGTTCAATAATAATGAAAGGTTCACGTTAAAACTTGCTTGAAAAAGTACTGAAACAGGGACCATCTTGGTACTGTATAAACCAAACTTAGTTCTATGGGGATATAAGGCATTAGTCTTAAATCACCACTTATCATTAATCACCACTTATCATAAATATGTGATGCCCTTCATTTACTTTGCCTTAACGCTGTGAAGCTTTAGCATCTATATTCAGAAAGTTACAATCCCCCAATTCTCCATGTTATTAATTCCTATTTACTTCGATATCACGCACAGTCTTCACAAAATCCAGACTTGCTAAGGCAGATGTCATCATGCATTAAATATTTGGGATTCTTGTATATATTTCCCATAAGAATCCATACATCTTAAAATCTCCATGTCACATACACTCATACATAGCCGTCCATGATTAGTGTAAAAAACTCCTATTGTTTGAATCCATCTCTGAGACCTTATCTGGGTTGGGTAAATCAACCCTGGATATTGATCGATGAAGGATCCCTCAACCAACAAGAAGCATTTTTTTTCGTGTCATCTGCAAAAAGTGAGGGTCTCTAAAAGTCCTGTGGTTTTACATTTTAAAAATCCTTCAGGCTTCAGGGGATATACATGACAAACCTTAAATATTTCATGATTGAATGTACATAGAGAGAAATGAATTCAATGGATAGCATAAAATTTGTGATTTTATGATATTTTATTAACTACAGAAGCTGCAAAGCACATCACTATATAGAAAATTATGGATGCAAATAAGAAGATCATACCTGGAAAAAAGTGTAATAAATTTCTGAAAGAAGAAGAAACATAGGGTTCTTTGATGTCCTCAGTCCGACACCATGCAGATCTGCTTGATTTCTGAACCTTCACAAGATTCCAGTTCTGTAACAGATCATACCATCCAGATTTCATTGATTTATGAACAGTCACAGCACCCCCATTCTGTAACACATGGAATTCCTGGATTACTGCAATATAATGCATATTAGAATTAACAATAATGTAGGAGCCTAACCAAAAATCGCACGCGATGATGAAAATAAACATGGAAATCCATCACATACTCTAACATTAACTCAGAAATTAAAAAAGAAAAAAGAGTGGAAGGAAATAATTTCTTCTTTGAAGCTTTTGAACTGATTGTAATCAAGAATCTTAAACTGAATTGCAGAGAGCACAGAAAAAGGTAGCTTTCCTAGAAAAATAAAACAGTTACTAGAAAAATTCTGCATATAAGTACACATATATGAAAAAGACAATCATTGTTCTGGCAGTCTCCCAAAGCAGAATAAACAATGAATGCTAAATTTTGACCATAGCCATAATCTGCAAGTCTCACACAACCATCCTTCCTATCTGCAAACTACAAAATATGAGATTTGGTATAAAATCTACATAAACTGAATACATGGGAAGAAACCCAGTTAGCTAACCAATAGTCATCAAGTCATTAATAAGCAGAAAACCCAATGGGCCAAAGATGTCAGCAGCACCAACTGCAGTTGACCTTTTCGAAAACTCCATTAACCCAATGATCATATCATTGTCCACTTTAGTAAGACACATCACGTGCCTATTTAAGACTGACTAACTATGCTGCAATAACCCAGATTTAGCTCTGATTTTCCAAACATCAAATCAAGCAATTGAGCATGTTAGACCGAATATGTCCTCTTATGGATGTTCCAATAGGGAAAAAATAGTCCGGTAAACTACGGAAGCATGCACAGAAGACAGAACAGAGGCCTTTCTTTTCTTGTTATATTTTTTTTGGTAGGTAAGTGTTTTTTTTTCCCTTGGTTAAATCTTCTCCTATCAGCAAGAATATGTCTCAAACCGAGGATCCCTTGGCGAAAAGGGGTTAGCTCAGTTGATAGTTCTTTGGTGACATTTTTCAGATTCAAACACTCGTTCAAATATTGTACATCTAAGCTTTACTAGGCAGTCCACGAAAATCGTGAAACCATGAAGCATGCGTGCATACATATGGAAGTCCTCATTATGCAGTTAGACTGTATGAAAATTTTGGCATGGTGAAAGATGATCTAAAGAACTTTCATAAGGATTGTCGATACCTTCTGTTGTGATTTACATGAACAGAAAAGGTCTCGAAACAAGATGGTGATAATGTATATGCATAATTACCTTTAGCAATTGTGTCAAGCTCCACATTATACTTATGATAGTGCGGAGGACTCCTGAAACTTTTAAAAGCCAAGTAGCCTACTCCATCTGTCATCTAGAGATATCCAACATATAATTTCAGCAGCATAACGCGCAGCAATTTCAATATACAATAACACTAAACAAATTAACCAGGCACATGAACGTGTAAACTAACAGACTTAGCAAACTAAAATATTAAGGGTCACATGAATGTGAGAGCCTGAGGTCAAATGCAGTTACTGTCAGCTATGCCAACAGCAAAAATTATGTTACAAGATCAGTGTGTAAAAAAATATGAAGTTTGGTACATCTGTCGTGTTGGCCTCGCAGGTTACTTTCGATAGGGGGAAAATTACTATTGAGGAGTAGTGCCTTGAGGGAGTGATTTGGCCGTGTGTAAGTAGAATTCTCCTCTACCATGGCCCCGGGGAGCCCATAGGGCTGCTATATTGTTTTTTCTTTCCCTTGTATCTTTCATTCCGGGCATTTGCTCTAATTAATAAAATCATGGCTCATGCCTACCATGCTTTCAAAAATAAATTTGAAGTTCCAAACTGTACTTTGTTATTTTCTTGGTTCTCCATCCATATGCATTTAGTTGAAAAGGACTTTGTCTGATTTTTACAGCATGACGGGAAAAAGCATGGGTAAGCATGGAGATATAAATTATGGTATTCTTTAAGTTAGCAGCAACTGAAAACCTGAAAGGAAAAATTATGGGAGTAAAATGGAACGACAATCAATCATCTCTAACAAACTTTATTGCTTCCACATTGAGAAAGCTATAACCACGTTTAAAAAGAACATTATGATGATGAACTTTTATATCAAGAAAATCCATAATATTTTACGTCAATTGTCTTTATAGAAACATACAGCTGTAAGTGAATGTACCTCACCTCAGAGAAATTCTTGTCTGAACATAACACAGGAAATGTTATGTACTCCTCCAAAATAGTTTTCATTATTTGATTTTGGGTGCCAAAAGAATGTACTGAATTACCACTCTGAAAACAAAAGATATGAAGCTTTGGGTGCCTGCAATGACACGCATAAAATAAGTTCCATGACAATTCTATGGAAAGAGGAACCAAATGAAATTCCAACCATGCACCGAAAGATGGGAAGTACTTTTCATGCCAATGCATATTTAACCAGATACCTTTGTTTAAGCAATTTTGCATTCTCTAACATAATCATTCGGTCATAAAATTCAACAGAATCATCAAGGAATACCCCCATAAGAACTAGATAAACCCCATCATCACTAAACATATCTCTGCCCCCATCACTTCTATTCAACCAGCAATGATGAGAACCTGTAGAAAGAAAAAGAAAATTTAAAACTGCATTGACCCAATGAACCATTATATCACTGGTACAGCCAGCAACTACCAAAAGAATAATTATATGCAACATTATAAAGCCAAATTTAAAATAAGTAAAAAATTCAGCACCACCAACAAATATTTGATAATGAAAGCATAGTTATTTAATTGGTAATCAACTCATAAAAATCACATTATATTGAATTAATAAATATAAAGCATATTAAAAATGAAACAAAAAACAGGAAAAAGAAGCAAAATTCCCATTTCCATGACAAATAACACCTTCTCATATATTTAATGAAGGATCTATTTTTTAAACATCAGCAACAATGACCCATTTAAAAAGTACCACAAGTATATATTAAAATCTTCTCCCCAACAAACTTCACCTAGGAATACACTGTACTGGCAGTAACAAATGCCCAAAGTCGTACCCAGAGAGCCAGAGCAATATCCAGGGGGAGTGATTTAAAAAACTATATAAAAAAAAGGATAATAAATGAAAGTACAAAAATTCAATGTCGTTTTTTCAGCTCAACCTATGAACTTTCATTTGAAATCAACCCATGTTGGATTATAAGGGAAGGACAAATGGAACAGGAAATTTTGCGCAAAGGTCAACATGGATCAAAGCTACAACATGTTGATTGTACACTGCACTATCCCATATAATAAAGCACAAAATAATGCTTGCAAAAGTTTTTGTCTATCATAGATTATTTATGAAGATAACTGGTTAATGGGTCAAGTAAATAGGAATGTTGATCTCCACCATAAGAAGTACAAACCACAATAATATATGGAAAATTAAGAGTATGTAAAAAGAAGATGAATACTCAATGAATGGAAGTCAATGACTTACATCATTACCTTCAGGCTGGCCAATAACTGATTTAGCAAATGCCAAAAAATCATCTTGAGGAAGACAATCCAATCGTGGTGATGAAATCGTGGAGAACCTGCCAAAGAACTGCAATCAGTATGTTAGGCATACAATTCTCAAAGTCATTCAACATTGATTGCAGCCAACAAAATCAACCCATGACCACACAAACGACAAGTGACCATTAACATTGCCACTCAATGACATACAACAATGATTAAAAATCGACCCGCTGTGAAGAGTGACGCTATTAGAAAGCGCAAATCATACCCAATGTACTACTAACCTTGGGGCTTGGCACCTCCCATCGATGCCATTTCCGTCCGCGTTCATCCAAAGCCGGGACAATTGCGAGGTGCGTGAATTGGAAGGCTTTCCCTTCATCGAACCTGCGACATCTGTTCGTATAGAAGGGGGAAGAGAGAGTTCGACGAGTCAGTACCGAGATGTTTCGTTTCAACAAATACTTCTGAACAGTCTCTAATGGAGGCCAATGAAAAACACAATCACAGATAAAGTGATAAAACGATAGAATTGTATTGTATGAGCAAACATTCAAACACTTCGAAATCGAGGGGAAAAAATGAAAGTTAGAGAGAGAGAGAGAGAGAGCCTGAGAGAGTATGTTGAAGAGGAGGAAGAACTCTATAAATCTCTCTGAGGCGACGAAATCTTTGATGCATTGTTTTTGTTGACGATTCAAGAAAAATCGAAACAGACGGAGCTTCTGAATCAAAGGGATTTCATTCATGGGGGTTTGGGGCTATTATGACGAAACTACCCTTGATGTTTATGTTAAAGGACAAACCGTCCTCTGGGCTGGGCTTTTTTTCCTTTCGATGTTGGGTAGGAAACGAACAGCACAGCCCTGTTTCCATTCCTGGCTACACTACACACCGTTGTATTTTCTGAAATAAATATTTAATTAATGAAGTATATAATTTTTTTATAAAAATTGATGGTACGTATTTATATATATTAAATTGAAAATATAAACTTAATTAGTAATATTGTATCCCAAAAAGCTAAAAGAATGATTTTGAAGTAAAATATTCATAATTTAAAAATGAAATAAATATTTAATAATTAATAATTAAATATAAAAAATTATATTTAAAATTATTGTCTTAAGCCTTATGATATATTGAGCTGGCTCTGAACAGGACTGTAAGAAGTCTTAAAAGATGATCTACCATGGTCCATGGACCATCAGTCAGATGACAAAACCGTCCCTACCTTTTTTAAAAATTTTCTTGTTATCCTATACTCACCAACGTTAAAAAAAAGGGGCAAAATCGATATAACAATTTAGAAATTTATGAAAATCGAAAAATATCTCTATATATAAAATAATTAAATCCCTATAAATTCAATCACATTAATCACAAATATGGTTAGTATATTAAATTAATTAATCAGGCAAATTGTAAAAGTGTATTAAAAAAAATAATTTATCATGTATGGTTAGAGTCAATAATAGATCGAGTTAGTTTTAGTTATGGCATAGACTAAAATAAATACTGTCTAATAAAATAAGAATTTGAAGAGATTTACTAATTTTATAGGTACTTTTTTTGATTTTTATAAGTTTCTAAAAAGCTATATCAATTTTTCGAAATAAGGAATGATGGTATTTTGATAACTTTTAATATATAGTTAGAGTTAACCATATACTTGATTATTTGGGGTGACGATAGGACAAAAATAATATTTTTCTAATAACATAAGGACCTGTGACAATTCTTTTTTTTTTTTTTGATATCGGAGGGACTCCCGTGGCTGACCTTATGGTCGAGCTGGGAAAGCTACCTCCGCCTGTTTGCTCCGGTCTCACAGAAAATTCTTTCGAATAATCGCCAACAAACAGGTGGTAAGTCAGCGCCAAGACTCGAACCCAGGACATATCGGTAACACCCAAGACCTATCGGTAGCGCCAATTTTTCTTTTCTAATAACACAAGGACCTATAACAAATTTTTAATTTTGTATAGACTAAAAAACCGATTTAGCAAGGGAGTTATATCGATTCAAAAAACCTCTCTCTCTCTTTCTCTCAAATTGCATAAATATTAAATTTGAAATGGTCTTTAAAATGAATCCAATGAGACACAGATATTTAAAATAAGAGTTTTTTTTTGTTTTTTTTATTTTTAAGAATTAAAGACACCCCAATTAAATCCAAATGAAATGTAGTCTTTTTTATTTTACTAATTTACACAATTGAAAAAACAAACTACACGAGCTCACACATGATTCCCAAGAGCACCAACAGCCAGTGCCTGGTCCCGTCACAAATGCCTCACATGAACCTTACAGATGCATTGGCTCCTCCAACATCTCCTGCAACAATGTGTCACATAATAAAAGGAATCAATGACCATGGGAACAACTTGCGCACTGACAGTGGTCTGTTGGGCACGGCACAGACGTTCCAGGGGCCTGACCCAACTTCCGATGGCGATTCCTTCCTGCATTGATCCACAGGGACAAACCAATCAGGTTCAATGTTTTTCTTTTTTTAAATATGATTGTTGTTGTTATCTTTTCATGCATCTGAGTCTTGGTAGGGTTTTGATAAGATGAAATAGGTTTTGTATGTGATTACTCACTCAATCCACAATGTTTTATATGTTTTACCATTTATGATATGAAAAAATAATGCCTTCACTTCCTGAAAAAGAAGAACCCAAGATGCAATTAATGTTCCCAATTGTTTCTACTCTGTTATGTATTGATTTCTTGAAATAATAGTCCTATTTAAACATTGGGTGCTGATGCACTCGGTCATTCCTGCAATCCATGAGTGACTGTCCCTAGTATTTTCCTTCTGCATTTTACTAGTAATTGATGACGTTGTGTTCGTTGCTGAGTAGCCAGTTTACATGTATCTATGTGGCATTAAATGTTTATGTAGCGTGAGCTTTGGTCTCCCATGGTTGAAATTTGAGTTTTCAATGTTTGTACTTAGCAATATCATCCACCATGTTGATGTCTTTGTGATTGATCTGGGATGATTTAGGATCATCAGAACTCAAGAAAAGATACCACCAATTCATGGATGTGGGATGTTTGTTGCAAGGTAATTTATTTGTGGGATTTGATGAGTATTTTCATTAATGATGTCTATTTGGTTGTGGATGGATTATGAATAAGAGGGTTAGACATTTTTTAAAGTACTAAACCATTTTCATATAAATCCGTGGACATTTCAATTTTTCATTGTACTTGTGAATGGACAAAAACATATGTAATTATACAAGTTCATTCATATATAGCATCACTTGATTATACATCAACTCCAATCCTTTTACTGTAGAATTTGTTTATTAGTTAACATCATGCAATCAGCCAATCACAAACTGTAAGTGAGTACCACGTACTTTTATGAACACATTAATTTATATCAAGCTAAATTGCATAAATTGGTTTCAAGTAGCATATAACACCTATTTGTGGTTGTCTTGGACCATTTTTCAGCTTTTCACTTTTACTTTTCTACTTATGGTTAACCTCTAACACTGCTGGAATCTTATGATGGCATGACCATAATGTTGATAAAGGAAAAACAGAAGGGGAGAAGGGGGGGTGGGTGGTGTAAACTTGCTTTAATGTGCAAATCATGCATCTGAAATTTGGAAAAGTTCAATTGAACTGAATTATTGTTAAATCAAAATATTCCCGTTGATGAAGATTCCAAAGGCCTGGTCTTTTTTGACATCTCATAATTTTCTAGACCAGTACTCTTGTCTTCCATTAGCATCATCACCATAATAAAATAATAAAACACTATTAAGCCTTACAAATCTAGACATCAATATAAAAATCTCAAATCTCGACTTCTGCAACAACTAGCTACACAAAAGTTCATATCTCGCTCTCACCTGATCGTAAGCGGATCAAACCATATGTTGGAGACTGATGTTCGCCTTCCACTTCTAAGAAACAGAGAAACACAACAGCCAAAAGAACTATGGCAAAAAATGCCTTTAACCTCATTTTTGGATGGATAAGAAACTCAGGTTTCTCTCTCCGTCTTTGTCCCTCTCTCTCTCTCTCTCTCTCTCTCTCTATATATATATATATATATATAGTCTACAAATCAACATCAACCAAGTCTAGTTTACTTCAATTTAGCGTCTAATTCATAAATCCTACTCTGCAATAATTTATCAAAGACCATTTCTGCGGTGAGTTCTCCATATCCTTTTTAACTACCCCTTTCTAAGTTTTGACGAATCCTCCTTTTTTTTTTGGTCCGGAGTCATAGCTGTACATGGACAAAAGCACTTAAGATGATATTTTGCATTTCTATTACTTGTTGAAATCACTTTTGAATATCCTGTAATACATTGTTTCCTAACTTTGTCCATCCATGCATTAGCATACGTCATTAATATACTCATTTCTGTCTATATCATGTTTTGCATCTTAGTCCACAATTAGTTATGGAAATTTTTTTTGACCAATTGTGATTTTCATTCTTGACGAATGACTTTTGATCTTTTTCCCCATGATTGACTAGTCATCAATTTTGTTTGTAAAACCTACATTACAAGCTCTCCACATTCCTCAGTTTTGTGTTCCTTTGAATGATTTCAGTGCACATGGAAATGGTGCATCTATTATTTCTTTCAAAGAATCCAAGGAAAATTTCATGTGGGATTTCTGATGATTTCCACTATGTATGCTTTTCTGTAAAAATCGTTTGTAATTATGAACATTGAGAAGTTTGGGCAGATGTTCTTTTAGTTTTTTATGTTTCTATATGAATGGAAACTGAACGGATGGCCGTTTTCTATAGACGTGAATTGGAAATTTTTTAAAGTCCTCTTGTAAACAGAACCTGTAGCTATTTCTTCAACTCCAATAATCACATGAAGGCCGGTGAACACTTTTCAACCATGAGCTGGCGGATTTATTTAAACATTTAGACATCTCATAAAGATTCCAAAGGGCCTGGTCTTTTTTTATCACATAATTTTGTAGACCGGTACTCTTGTCTTTCATTAGCATCATCACAATAATAAAATTATAAACACTATTAAGCCTTACAAATCTGGACATGGATACAAAAATCTCAAATCTTGACTTCTGCAACAACTAGGTACACAAAAGTTCATGTCTCATTCTCACCTGATCGTAAGCGGATCGAGCTGTTTGTTGGAGACTGATGTTCACCTTCTACTTCTAAAAAAAACAGAGAAACACACTATGACAACAAATGTCTTTAACCTCATTTTTGGATGGATGAGAATGGACAATGCGTTACTCAAGTTTCTCTCTCTCTCTCTCTCTATATATATATATATATACAAAACCAACATCAACCAAGCCTAGTTTTATTCAGTTTAGCGTGTAATTCATGAATCCTACTCTGCAATAACTTGTCAAAGACCATTTCTATGGTTAGTTTTCCGTATCCTTTTTAACTACCCTTTTCTAAGTCTTGACGATTCCTCCCTTTTTTCCAGAGTCATTGATGTACATGGACAAAATCACTTAAGATGATATTTTGCATATCTATTACTTGTTGAAATCACTTTTGAATTTCCTGTAATTCATTGTTTCCTAACTTTGTCCATCGACGCATTAGCATATGTCATTAACACACTTATTTCTGTCTATGTCATGTTTTGCATCTTGGTCCACAATTAGTTATGGAATTTTTTTTTGAGAAATTGCAAATTTTTCATTCTTGATGGGTGACTTTTGTTCTGTTTCCCCATGATTGACTGGTCATCAGTTGGGTTCGTAAAACCCATATTACAAGCTCTCTACATTCCTCAGTTTGTTTTCCATTCAATGAATTTCGGTGCACATGGAAAAGGTGCATCTATTATTTCTTTCGAAGAATTCAAGGAAGATTTCATGTGAGATTTCTGATGATTTCCACCATGTATGCTTTTCTGTACAAATCTTTTGTAAATATGAACACACAGAAGTTTAGGTAGATGTGTTTTTGGTTTTTTATGTTTTATGTGAACTGAAACTGAAAGTCTGGCCATTTTCTATGGATGTGAATTGGAATTTTTTTTGAAAATCCTCTCTTTAACAGAACTTTCTTCAACTCCAATAATAACATGAAGGCTGGTGGACACTTTTCAACCATGAGCTGGCGGATTTATTCAAACATTTAGACTGACTGACTTGAATTCATCACTTTCGAAGACCACTTGCAATGAATCGGCCAAAGAATAAATCTACCAGCCCATACTTTAATAGAGAAGTGATAGCATTGTCTGAATGCGATTATATAGCTGTTAAAGAATAGGTGTAAATCCGATATAACATTTCAATTCACATACATTGAAAATAACATTCCTTTTAGTTTCAGCTTACAGAAAGCATTACAAGGAAGGTTGAGTTGGGAAAGTTATTAGTCCATGGTTTCTGTTTGTCCAATAATCCATCTAGAGATGGATGATTATGTGACATTATTCAGTGGATATGCCTGCACTTTTTATTCATCCACTACTTGACAGAAAGTTCTAATACATTACGGGGTGAGTGGAAATGTCGATAAAATCTAAAGCAGTTTTGGCTCATCCTGTATTATACAGAATCATGATAGTTCTTACTTCTTAGGCCATGTTGAGATATTTTCTAACCTGTGAAAAATACATTTAATTCGAGTGAAGGGGAACTAAAATTTTGCATTCTCGTACATTACATTAACAAATACAATGAGAGAATACTGACTTACTCTCTCCCTCTCTCTCTCTCTACATATGTATATGCAAGATTTGATTAACTAAGCTTCCATTTCTTCATCTATATGACAACAGCCATCAATTGATGTAGCTTTATTGTTTTGGGATCCTTCCAGACAGGAAGCAAGTTGCAAGCAGTTAGCTCTTCTGACACCCACCGCATAGTTGGGCGAGATCGTGGATCAGCACGCAAGCAAGCAAAAGCCACAGCAGCTGTTAGTATCACTTGATTTGCAATTTGGCCCACAGGAGGACTGAGACGGTGGTCTAAGACATCCTTGAATGGTGTGTCCTGGCCTTCATCTGATGATAAAACAGAGATGAATTCCCCTGGATGTCTTCCCATTATCACCTCGAGAGCCACAACTCCAAAGCTGTACATGTCGCACTTCTCTGTCACCATCATGGTATAAGCAAGTTCTGCAAAGAAAAAAAAGAAAAGTAAAGATGAAATGAAAATTTAAAGGTAACTCAACCAACTATATACTACATGTTACTTATTGAAGTAATCTCATTGTTTCCTTTTCATTTATTGTTGTTTCTTATTATTCAATAAATAAAACCATATAAAAGATTGAATAATTCATTACTATTCCCCATAGTTAGACCATTGAAAAAAACATGTGATCACATCTATCTTACTCAAAGTAACATTTACGCACCTGGGGCGACGTATCCACATGTACCAGCAAGAGTGGTCCAATTGGAAGAATCAGGCTTTAGAAGCCTGGCAGTGCCGAAGTCTGACACGCAAGCCTTGAGTTCCGAATCTATCAAAACATTGTTGCATGATATATCCCGATGTACTATGGGTGGGATGCAGTCATGGTGCATGTAAGATAGAGCATGAGCAACATCTTTAATAATTGTTACTCTCTCAGTCCAGTTCAATTTCATTGCCAGTTCCTCATCCCTTAAGATATTAGATAAGCACCCCCTTTCCATGTATTCATATACAAGAAACATGAATCCAGGATTGGAGCAAAACCCATAGAGCTTCACAATGTTCCGATGCCGAATTTCAGTTAATGTCCTTATCTCATTTCTGAAAGATATTTCTTCAAATGTTTCTCCAGCCTCGAGAGGATGTAATTTTTTCACAGCAACCACCATACCCGATGGAAGTTTCGCCCTGTAAACGGTGCCATATCCTCCCCTCCCTATGCAATATTTATCATCAAAATTGTTGGTGGCCTCGATGATATCCTTGTATGAGATCTTTCCTTCGCAGTTCCACATTGAATATAGACCTCCTTCTATCTCATCTCCTCCCTCTTTCTCTGTAGTTTGCCTTCTCTTATAATAACAGAAGGCAATGCAAGCAGAAACAGATATAACAAATAGTGCACCAAGTATGGGAAGAAGAACAACTAGAACCTCATGATTTTTATCCACATCAGCCTTTCTCTTGGAAGTGGAACTACATGGAGGAAGACCTTGAACATCACCACACAGACCTTTATTTCCGATGAATGACTGAGCAGGAGCATGTTGAAAGAATTGAGAATCAGGTAGAGGACCTTCCAAATCATTGAATGACAAATCGATTGACAATAGGCTGCGAGCATCTGCGAATGAAGCTGGGAGAGCACCTGTAAGCTGGTTGTGAGAGAGATTCAGATTTTCTAGCATAGCAAGGTTTCCTAGCTGTGACGGTATATCTCCAGCAAGCGAGTTATGGCTGAGGTCTAGTACATCTTGCAGGTTGATCAGGTTCCCAATCTGAAATGGGATCTCCCCACTTAAATCATTTTGGCCCAGTTTCAAGCTCCGCAATTGTGAGCAGTCCCCAATCTGCCCAGGAATTGATCCAGTAAGATTATTCAGCGACAGATCAAGTATCTCAAGGCTGTGTAACTTTCCAATCTCCAACGGTATGCTGCCTGAAATTCGGTTATGATTCAGAATCATGTTCTCCAGAGAAGTCATTCCTCCCATCTCTTTTGGAATCCCTCCTTCTAGGCGGTTAGAAGAGAGGTCCAGTACAACTAGCTTAGAGAGTCTCCCAA
Source organism: Acorus calamus (assembly GCA_030737845.1). NCBI lineage: Eukaryota > Viridiplantae > Streptophyta > Magnoliopsida > Acorales > Acoraceae > Acorus > Acorus calamus. The sequence goes on along the minus strand of CM060863.1, from coordinate 628,915 downwards.
TTTTGGGCGGTATTGTCCCTGTAAGCATGTTCCCTGATATTTTAAGACTTGTCATGTTCTGGCAATCCCCCCAGTTTGGTGATATCTCACCAGACAATCTGTTGAAGCTCATGTCTATGTACTGAAGATGGGGATATGCACCAAAGTCTTCAGAGAGATTCCCTTCGAGCTGGTTTCCATCCAGACGTACTCTTTTCAAACTAGTACAATTTCTCAAGCTTCTGGGGATGGGTCCTGTGAAATGATTGTTGGCCACAAGCAAGAGTTGGAGCAATCCACCGTCGCATATTTGGGAAGGTAGTTGGCCGGAGAAATCATTATCATGCAAATCAAATATGGACATGTTTGTGAGATTAGCCATTTCTTGAGACAGTGGACCAGACATTTGGTTTCCAAACAACCGGAGCTCCATTAAGCTGGTCAGATTACCGAAAGACGAAGGGATGGGACCGGTGAGGTTGTTGGAATACAACGCAATGGAAGCCAGGTATTGGAGGGTCCCTATCTCTTGAGGTATGGAGCCCGATATCTTGTTTTCATAAAGGAACAGGGAAGTAAGCTGGCTCATATTGCTGAGTGAGGAAGGGATTGGACCAGTGAGATCATTCGTGTTAAGAATTAACCCATATAGATTTTGGAGATTCCCAATCTCTGGAGGGATGGAGCCAGATATTTGATTATTAGTGAGAAGTAGTAAGCTGAGGTTTGTCAAGTTTCCTATAGTCGAAGGTATTGGGCCGGAGAGGAAGTTGGATGACATGTCTAGCACATTCAAATTGATCAAATTTCCTATTTCTCTAGGAATGGAGCCTGAAAGTTGGTTTTCATACAAGAAAAGTTGTGTCAGCTGAATCAAATTACACAGTGACACCGGAATTGTGCCACTGAGTTCATTCTTATGCAGTCCTAGTTCGACCAGATTTTTCAAGTCTCCCATTTCAGGAGGAATCGAGCCATTCAATTGGTTTTCAAAGAGTCTCACTTTTTGAAGATTGGATAGCAATCCAATCTCAGATGGGATCACCCCGGTGAGATTATTTTCTTGAAGTTCAAGCGATACGAGTTTAGTCCAACTGGTTAAGAAACGGGGGGATATCTTGCCCGTCAGATTATTAGTCGAAAGATCAATCTTGGTTATGAGGGAGAGATTGGCCAGTGAAAGTGGTATGGACTCAGAAAACTGATTCTGGTACAGACTGAGTGAGGTGAGTTTGGAAAGTGTGCCGAGGCTAGGTGGGATGGTACCATAGAGCGCATTCATGCTGAGGTTGAAACGAACAAGACCGGGAAGTGAAGAGAAGTCAAGCGCATCGAGATTACCTTCCAAGCCTGCACCGGATAGATTTATCTCCGTTAGTGCTGTCCCGGAAGTACCACCGTTGTTGCATGTTATCCCGAACCAATTGCATGGTGTGCTGTTGGTGGATGTCCATGAATTGAGGGAGTGGCTCTGGAGGCTGTCCTTCCACTTGAGAAGAGCTTGTGCTTCTGTCTCCAACAATTTTGCTGCTGCTGCTGCTGTTGGAGGAGAATGAAAGATGAACATGAAGAACACAAAAACAAAGGAAATGAGGTGTGTATATGTGGGTGTCGTCTCCATGGTATGTGAAAATTCTGGTTTGTGCTTGATGATGGTGGGAGTTTTACAGTATTTAAGTATAGCAAGTATAGATGCATGACTTATTTAGATGCATGACTTATTTTTCTGCTGTTCTTCTTTAGTAAGTGGAAACAATGTGAACGCATTGACTTGATGAGGTTTGTTTTGCTGCATGCACTTTCAAATAAAGTCTCTCTCCTTTTGTTTTGTATCGTAATTGGCCATATGTGAGTGGAATATGCATAACATCACTTTCAAGCAGTCTAGTCTAATTATGATGATAACATGTCTGCATCAACGTTGAATTGGAAATTTTGTACAGTTGAAAAATGTTCTTTGTTTGAACCAGCCAATGGTTTTTGTTACAAATTTCTGTTTGCCGGATGCGTTATGTAGATGTGAAACCTGTTTAAAGATGAGTGGCAATGGTTTTTGTTACAAGTTTCTGTTTACATGATTTTGCATAAAAATTAAGTGGCAATATTAGTTTAAATTAAAAGTAATATTCTTCCATCCACTTGATGGTTTCCTTGATTATTATCCTGTCAAAATATTGTGAATAATCCATAATGTCGGATTTAGGATCTTATGGCCCATGTGTCTCAAAGACTTTATGTGGGTAGAAATCAATGTGTCAAAACAAATGTATAGCTAAATGCGCCATTTTCACAGGCTACCTAGAGTCTATTGACTGACTAATGGATCTTAATTGATTAGTTCCTTTTTTTTTCTTGGAAAGAAAGTCATTAATGAATCTACATAAAGCTCATGTAAACCGGGCCCGGATTCTTTTATTTATTTATATATTAAAAAATGTTACATTTTATCTCATTTTTAGTCTCGAATTAAAATTTTTCATTCATTCATTTTTTTTACTTTACTTTCACTGTATACCTCTTGTAATAAGATATGTATTTTTATAAAAGATGAAAAACATATAATTCATTGTCATCAAAAACATATATGTATATTAGTTCAACAAAACTTGTGAGACTAATTAGCAGTATACGATTTGACCGATGAACAATATATATGATTAAAACCTTTGGATCACATGGTTGAAAGGTCCAAATTCTTCTAATGTTCCATATGCGCCATAAATATCGTCCAACAATGCCGTTAACATTATTACTTTAGTCATCATAGTCATCCCCAAGAGTACTGGGGCTCATAAAATGCTCCTAGAGCCGAGAAGTAGCACTCCACAATTCAAATCCCTTGCAAAACTTAGCTTTCGGGCGAGTCCGGCCTTCTTCCACCACCTATACACAATTGTGTTTATCATGAACCCAACAAAAGATGTTGTTACTTTTCAGAATGAAAATATGTATTGATTTTCTAGGTGCATATTTTACTTTCCAGAGTATTACGTGTTTCATTAAATGCATGAGAATATATTTTTATAAAAAAATCATTTTCTTTTGACTTTATTTCCTTTGTTCCTTTAGTTTAAGCATGGGATGGACATGCCATAAATGAGCTTACTATTTATTTCATACTTCACTTTTATGATGGTCTCCTTGATTATTTATCTTGACAAATTATTGTGAATAATGGATAATTTAGTAGGGTTCATTTAGACAGAGATATAAGTTATTTTGAGGTTTATATCTATTTTAAGAATTGTTGACTTTATCAATGATATAAATGATTTTTTGTTTGATTGTATTTTAACTTTTAGTTGAAAACGTAATAATAAAGGTTATAGTGTTTGATTGATGAATAATAAAATGTGGATAATATGTAAAAAGTTGATTTGACATATGAGTCCCATTAATGTATAAGAGGTGATGAAAAATGATTTGAAATGGAAAAAAAATGTGGGACCCACTTATGATTGTTGGAATAGATTAGCTAATTCCATGGATAATGGGAGATTATCTTTATTTTTTGTTATTCCGACATCTAAATACCACCTTATTCTTCTTACCCAAATAACTTTTTTTCTTTTTATTCCATGTCTATTCTTACTTATTCTCCTCTTATTACTCCACCCAAACAACCCGTTAATTCCCAACTTAGGACTATACGGTCCATGTGCCCCAAGCCCTTTCTACGTGGGTTGAAATCAACGTGTCAATTAAATGTGTAATAAAGATAAAATAAAATAAAATAAAATATACCTTTTTCACATGCTACCAGGATTGACTATACTTTGGATCTTTCTAGGAAAGAAAATCATTGGTTTGTGGAAAGAAAGTCATTGGTTGGGGTGTCAAATTTTTTCTCCCTGGAAGAAAGTCATTAGCTGGGGTGTGACAGTTTTTCATCTCGGATAGCCATATTGAATAAATAATTTTTTTATTTTGTTATCTTTTTGTTATTTTTATTAAAAAATATAAAAACAATATTTTTGTTGTTTATTCACGTTAGATAAAATGATAATAAGTGGTGTTATGATGGATAAAAGATGGATAAGAGTTTCGGCCTATGTATGAGCCTCTCTTCTTAAAAAGCTATGGGTAGCTCGAGTAAGGCAGAACACTCTCGTAGACCATTTTGTATGGTTCTCTTCCAATGGCATCATAGTGACAAAAATAGATCCTGTGCTGCTTCCTCCTCGCTCAAGTGATATAGGCCATCTGGACAGAAAGGAATAATAGACAATTTTCTAGTACTCACATCTCTAAAACTGATTTAGTTCACTCAATTATAGCTTTTCATCTTGGAGCTCAAAGGCTTGGTTGAAGGTCTCTGCTTTGCTCCAGCTTTCTAACTAAACAAATTAATTTGGCTAGAAACATACTCGACCACGGTGGTTGCTTGGGTTAATGGTCTTGGTTCGCTCCCTTTAGACTGCTGTGAGAGACATTCGAGCCTTGAATACACTTGTGGTTGAATTGAAGATTGGAAAGTCTCCCGTGTTTACAGGGATGGTAATCGAGCTGCGGATCTTTTGGCTACTCATCAATATCTTTTGGCCCGAATTAGTGCAAATACTTCAAGAGGATGGTGTGGGGCAGCTCCAAATCCGCTGGTGCAGATTTGCTGTCGGGGGTGAATGCCTCCCACTACTACATCCCCCAAACGCAACATTAGGAACACCACTTTGATTTGCTAACTCCATGTTACCGGTACCTTTTGCTTCTTTTATCCTTTCATCCCCCCCCCCCCCCCCCCCCCCTTTCGTAAATTTACACCATGTAAATTTTGAAAAGTGAATGAAATACTCAATTGTAAAAAAAAAAGAAAAAAAAGAACTAGATTGTACACGGGGTCGATTTACAAATTTTCCTAAGGCCAAGCCATAAAATTCAATTCCGCTCAGATTTAGAATCCTTGATCATTCTTCTACAACAAGATTATTCAAGGCCACCTTAAATCATAGCTATTTTTAAAACCAATAAAGGAATCTCAACGTAAGGAAATATTAGATACTGCGATGTTGTAAATCGTGAGGTAGTGCGAGCTCTAGAGGTGTTGGCGCGTTAGACGAGAAGATTACAAGAAACAAAATATACTTTTGCCTTCCAAAATGACCGATTAATTTAGGGGCGCTGATATACGCAGTTTTTTTTGTAATCCGTTTTGCAGTCCTATATGTTAAGTCTCCGTTTGGATAGAGGAATTGAGTTATTTTGGATAGATAACTATGCCAGTATAGATAACAAATCTTCAAGAATAAGAGATTTTATGTTTGGTTGTGTTTTTTTTATTCTCATTGGAAAACGTAAGAATAAATGTTGAGTTGTTTGGTTGATAAAAAATAAAATATAAATAAAGTGTAAAAAAGTTGATTTGACATGTGGGCCCTTTGATGTATAAGATGTGTTGATAGATGATTTGATGTGATAAGGTGTAAAAAATTGATTTGACATGTGGCCCCATGAAAATAGATAAAATGAGTATAGCTTATCCTAGGGGTTATTTAGAATTGTTATACTCTCTTATACTCGTTTAAACCGGCTTAATAATACCAAGTTATACTCTGCAAACAAACAACCTTTTCTCTATCTATTCTTATACCACCCTTATACTCGTTTATTCCGTTTACCAAACGGGAGGTAAGATATACTACGTTATCATAGCATATGGGTCCTAACATAGTATATGACCCAATGTATTTTTATATTTTTTCATTATGAAAAAAATACATTAATGCATCTTAATATATACTTCATTTCATATGATAGTATGTACTTCAAAAGATGAGTGTATGATTTTTAAAAAATCATGAACTGCAAAACGGACTGCAATCGGGGCTGTGTGTATCTTTTTCCTTAATTTAGATAATGGTTAACACCAGTTGTAGATATATTACAGGTCCGTTTGGATAGAAGCATAAGCTATTCTGGGGTTTATACATATTCCAAGAATTGTTGACTTTATTAATGGAATAAGAGATTTTGTGTTTGGTTGTGTTTCTCATTGGAAAACGTAATAATAAATGTTGAGAGTGTTTGGTTGATGAAAAATAAGATGTGAATAAGGTGTAAAAAATTGATTTGACATGTGAGCCCATTGATGTATAAGAGGTGATGACATGTGATTTGATGTGATGACATGTGATTTGAAATGTGAGTCCCTTTATTCCAGTGGAGGAATAACACGATTCCATGGGTGGATTAGAAATATAAATACCATCTTATTCTCACCTAATTTCACATAGCTATACCCCCTTATTCCCTATACCCAAACACCTTTTTGTGCCTTATTCTCCCCTATTCCACTCCTATTCTACCCCTATTCCTGTAGTCAAACAGCCTCTACATGTATGTATTACAAAGGCAGACAGGCTCAACAATATGTAAGAAATACTTTTGATGGTGTAAATAATTAAGCTTCGAAGGAGGCCTTTATAAAAGAAAAGAATGGAATTCCGTTATAATGAAATGGGAAAAAACCCAAATTTATTAATAAATAGATCTTGATAAGCCTATTCTCAATAGATCTTTTAAAAATATATGTAAAAGTTATTAAACACTCTTTTTTATTCTTTTATTTTTTTTATACGAAACTAAAGATACTTCTCATGATCATATTAAATTATATTTAATCAAATCTAAATTGATTTCTCAACCGTTCATACAAAACATAATCAAAGAGAAGAAAGCAAGAAAGTAAGCTTTTCAGACTTTGCAAGAAAGTTATTAATAATTAATAAAAATAAAGTCATTCATTAGAAGGAGTGGGTAGGTTCCATGTGTTGTCCGCGCGTTTTTCTTGCATTTGGAGATTGGGAGAAAACTAGTAAGATGTGCGTGCTTTGCACGTAATTGTATTTTTATGTAACTGGTTAAACTATGATAGTTATGTCAATTGTATCCAGTAAAGATAGATAAAATTTATTCATCTTTATTTATTAAAAAATATAATTATACTCTATTTCATGCCTGAATAAAATATCAGTAATGAGTGCGTTTATAACTTTAATCCAGTTTTTACATGGAATCTAATTCATATTGTTTGTCCCTGGATCTATGCCAAATCTTCTATAAGAAAACCAGAATTTTTTTTCCGTGAAATATGTGATTCAAACATGGTTCACTATTAAGAGAAAAATCTTTGTTTTTTACAATTGGAAAACAATATAATAAAAAGCTTGTAACTGAATAATTTTATGGTTCATTATTTATTTGTAGTCTATTATATTTTAATATATAAAAAATCAATGTGAAATGTTTTTATGACATGAAGTTCTTTTTTTTAACATTATAATTAAAACATATACATAATATTCACTTAATGTTTGGTACAGTCCTAAATACAACCCCAAATGCACTTATCATGTATATGCTTTAATTTTTTTAAAATAATAAACATTGTTTTATTTCGAATTTAATATACTTATTTTAAAATTGTAAGAAGAAGACAATTTTATTGAGAAAATATAATAATTTTTTATAAAATGAACAGTATAATGTAGATACTATTGAAGGAAGATAGAGTTCAATTACTTATTTATATTTGATGGTCCATTGTTGAGAAGATGGTAGATTTAGATATGCACAATAACAAAAGTGAGGAAGGGATATATAATTTTTTTTAACATTTACTAAAAATGAGTATATTAAATTCGAAACGGTGTAATGCTTACTATTTTAAAAAATTAAAATACGTGATAACTGCATTTGAGATTGTATTTTGAGAGTGTACCTAACATTAAGGATCAACTCAAAGTTATATTAAACATTAAATTTTTTTTTTATCCATTCTCTTTGATGGACATTAATTTTTGAAAAATTTTAGACTCAACATTTTTACATATCAAAACTAAGACAAAAAAAAAAAATCCACCGAATATTTGAATATCTTAATGGTCTGAAAAATCATCAAATGAAATCTGAAGTCTAGTGAGTCAGGGAGCTGTTTGTAAATCTTAAAATTTGAATAACAATGATTAATAACTTGGGTTCTATTATGTATATTTTATATTTTTAAAATAAAAAATATGTTATTGTATTTCAACATATATTTATTTTTCATATAACAGTTTACTTTACAACTCGAAATATACCCTTATATATATCCTTAGTCATTAATAGTCATTTTACGATTTATATATACCTCCATATGTAAAATATATACATTGTTAATTTTTTGGATGTATGCGCAGTCGTCCATCATTGAATTATATAAGCTATTTTATATTATAATTGAAAGATAAATGCATTTGGGGTTGTATTTAGGACTGTACCAAACATTATGTGAATATCTACTCAAAGTTGTTTTAAAAATAAAACAAAAAAACGTTTATTCATTCTCTTTTAAGCACAGTAATTTTTTGAAAGTTCTGTACTCAACTATTTTTAACAACTACTACTCATTAAAAAAAAATAGATTACCGAACGCCCTAAAAATAATCTAATCAATAAAAAAAACACTGCCTAGGAAAAGACAAAATTAGCCGTTTTTTATAAGGGACCTGGTTATAAATATGAGGGACTTTTCTATAACACATGTAGGGGTCATTTTATTAAACTTAGAGAATTTGGTAGGGATCCGGTTATAAATATGAAAGATGTTAGGGCCGATCTGCAGAAAGCCCTAGAAAAGACAAAAACAGCCGTTTTTATTAGGGACCTAGTTATAAATATGGGACACTTGTTTATAATATATAGGGGCTGTTTTATAAAATTTCAAAAATTGGGGGGTTATCTGCAAAACGCCCCATTGTTTCGCAGGAATTGTTGGCCTTAACGTGTACTGCTGGGCGACGAGGTGCCTGCTTAACGCACATCATAGTATTGAGTATAGATATATCTCTCTCTCTTTTTATCTCAATCTCTCTCGCTCTCTCTCTATAGAGATATATATATATACTGTTGCTCCGTGTGTGTGTCTATATATATTGTTTTTTTTTTGTTTTTGTATAAGTGTCTATATATATATATTGTTGCTTCTGCTTACACACACACACATAACATATAAAAATTGTTTTAATCTTGTATATTAAACTTTTTTTTTATTGTTAATCATTTTTGTATTGCTATATGAAGAAAAACTTTATATGAAGGTTAATAAACTTTACAAAAAGAATGCTAAGTTTGGGTGTTAAGTTCAAGAGAGAAAGGACTAAGATCCTTTCGAAGCATCCCGAATCAAAACATGCTATTAAAATATAGACTTAAGGCCTTTTGCGAACAAAAGGGAGGCCAAATTTGTCCCGGTCTACCGCAATCTGAAGATTCTGCCAAATATCTTGTGAGTGGATGAGAGTTTCTCCTCTTGCGGAACGATGAGAGGCTAGGAGATCGGCAGGAGCATTTCCTTCCCGATGAATATGAGAGATATACCAGTTGTCAAGAGTTGAGAGACCTTGTCGAATATGGCGAAGGCATTAGATTGAAGTCCAAGGCCGGGTTCCCTTTCCTTTAACCCATGCTAAGGCTGTGGTAGAATCCGTTTCAATCTACATATTAGTAGCCCCTGAATTGATTGCCATCCATAATCCCACCTCTATTGCTTTGAGTTCCTAAATGTTGATGGAAGGATAGTCATGACGACCCGCAATGCCAAGGAGAAATTGAGAATGTTCATTTCGAAGTAACGTGCCATATCCACCCCTTTCTTCTGACAATGACCCATCGGTGTTTATCTTTAGCCAACCACATGGTGGTGGTTGCCAGAGAACATCCGTAGTGGATTCCTTTTTTTAAGTAATAGAGACTCCAAAAAAATTTGCAATGCGAATTACTTCATGAATCAGAGGAGAGTAGAGCTTGATCTTGTGGGGACATATCTTGATTATGTCTCTGATGAGCTAAAAAACAGTGAAGACATGTCCCTTCTGACCCCTAAATGTCCTAGCATTTCTTTCCAACCAAACATGCCAAAGTGTGGAGATAGGATCATTTGTAAAAGTGGTTTCTGTACTGGAATAGAAGCTGCCTGCTCCAGCTACCGAGTTAATGAAGCCAGATTTGTTGGAGGGGCTTGAGAGATGCCGAGGCCATTGAGGAGGAGCTACCATATGGATCTTGAATAGGAGCATGAGAGGAATAGGTGATCCGCATCTTCCACAGCAGCCGCAGTGCAGAGAAGGCAATGGGGATCAGTCACCATTGTTTATTAAACTTGTGATCGTGAAATTAAAATTGTATATTAAACTTGTGATCGTGAAATTAAACTTGTGATAATTGATATTGTTTTATCCAGCGTTTTAAAACCGAATCGAATGGAAAAAATAAATGGGTTAGGCATCAATGGTCATTTGCTGGTTTAATAGATTTGAATCATTTTATTATTATAACATTATAAATATATTAATTATTATTAAAAAAATATATAAATTTATTAAAAAATATATAATATTCTAAAGAATCTTTATATAATTATCAAGTATTAAATTTAATATTTTGAAGCTTTTATCTAATCTCATAATCAGTGTTCTGAAAGACGGGATGCGGTTTGCGTGCGGATGGGGTACCGCATAGAGTATATGCGGTATGCGGGAGTATATGCGGAAGTATATGGGGTTTTGTAATTTTTATTAAAAAAAATATGATTTCATTATGATAACACGGTGGTACCTATGATACAATAAAAAAACATAAATTAGATATATAAATCTATTTAATCATAAGTATTTAAAAGACAACTAATCTATCAAACGTAAATAATGTAAACATAATCAACAACATTACCCAACATAAATTAAATAACCAAAACAGAGTTTTCAGGATATTTAAATATAACAAATTAACAAATAATTTATCACTTTTAGATTAATATATTATAAAAAATGAACCCATGTGAAACTTTGTATATTATATAAACTATAAAGTGTAAATTTATGTGTCACTTTCACTTTCACCCATGTGTCAATTCACGATCGTCAAAGACAATGTGTGTGTGAGAGGTTAAAACAAGACAGAGACTTGTATTGTGTGTGAGAGTGTGTGTGAGAGAGACATGAGAGTTTAAAACAAGATAACAATGACAGATTAGAGAGAGACAAAGAATAGAGAGATTGAGAGATAGATTGCAGTGTAGATTTGAAATGATGAAGACGAAGTGTAGGAAGAACTACTAAAAGTGGCGTCGCGGTGAAGGTCAGTGGTCGCTGCGGTGTCGCCGTGTCGGTGGTCGCTTCGGTAAAGGTCGGTCGGAGGAGGAGCAGATCACTGTTGTGGTGGTCGGTGGTTGAAGGGGAGGAGCAGGTTGATTTGTTAGGGCTGGGATTGTTTCGAAGGAGAAGAAGACCCCTGAAGGAGAAGAAAACCCCTATTTGTTTTTGTTTTTTTTCTGAATGGACGCGCCCGCTTAAGCGGGAGCATATCGTCCGTCGGCCCGCTTATGCGGACTTTATCCGCATATGAGCGCATTTTGACCAAGGTGGTTCGGTCTACTGACCGAACCGCTCGTGCGGCCGCATATGCGGCCGCACGGACCGCCTTTCAAAACAGTGCTCATAATATAACTTTACTATATAAATTAAATTAAGAATTTATTTATTAGATTTAATGATTTAACAAGTAATTCATAATAAGTTTTATGGATAAAGACTTAGTTGATCAGTTTAATCAACCCATAACCCATTTTAAAAATCATCAGGTTTAACAGGTAGATTAATTGATTCTTACCACTATTAGAACCTTAAGATAAATCAAACCGGAATTCAAAACGTATAAAAATTTAATAAGTCCAACTGGCTTATGTTGTGTCATGTTTTGAAACACTGGGTTTAATTTACCACCCATGCCAATAAATCAAATATAGGAATCTATTAGCCCCCGTTTGGATGTAGAATATGATTTATTCTTGGGTTTACATTTATCCGAGTATAAGTGTGTATAAATAAGGATAAAGTGATTTTGTGTTCGATTGTGTTTTGAATTATTCTCGTTGGAAATCGTAAGAATAAATGTTTTGTTGTTTGGGTAAAATGTGAATAAAGTATGAATAAAGATTTATAAAAGGTAAAAAATAATGATAGTTGATTTGATAAGTGATTTATAAGAGGTGATGACAGTTGATTTGACAGTGGGCCCACTTATTCTTTGGGTGGAATAACCTATGATAAATTTTATTCTAGGGGTGATTGGAAATTTGGAATCCATATACCACTTTATACCAGTTTATTCTGGCACACTTTATCTGGATTTATCCGAGCTTTTCAAACACAAAAAAAATTTATCTGGGATTATACGGGGTTATCCGGAGCTTATCCAATATCCAAACGGGGGCTTAAAGTTTTACGTTTAGAAAGTTGAAACGTAAATCTGAAAGATATAATTTCTATGATACTCATATAACAATTTATTTTCAGTTCCGTCTTCAGTTGTTACGTTACTCATACAATATATATAAAAATTATTTTAACTTAGTATATATATATCTATACTATATATATATATATATATATATATATATATATATATATATATATATATATATATATATATATATAGTTAGAGTCTTATTAAAAGAATTGGTGTCGAATAAGACAAGGTCGACACTCTTTTGATATTCGCAGATAAGCCCCCGGTTATTTACAGATAGCCCCCCGAGTAAATAATATTTATTAATGGGTCCCTAAAAGCAATACAAGAAGACAAAATTTTTCGACCTATTTGAGAACAATCTGGGTTGTTTACAGATCAACCCCCAGATCTCAAAAAATCAGCCAATTTTGTCAACTTGTTTGGTTATTTGTGGATAGGTCTCCAAGGTCTCAGATATTTATGATCAGGTCCCTCCAAAATCCAATTTTTATTAAAAATCTTATCTAATTTTTTTAGACTAAACATTTGAACTAATAAAGTTTACCTAATTACATTAGTTGATAAAATTGTATTTTATTTACCCATGAGCCCAAGATAATATGTATGTATAACTTATGAATTATGACATACTCCACAATTTAATCATTTATGTCAAAAATAACATTATTTGTTTATGCCATTGACACTTTGATATCATCATGTTATTTAAATTCCTAATAATATATGTATGTATAGCTTATGAATTAGAACATACTCCACAATTTAGTCATTTATATAAAAAAATAACATCATTTGTTTATGCCTTTAACATTTTGATATCATCATGTTCTTTAAAGTATGTATTGGCTATTGCTATTGCTATATATATTACTTATGTATAATAATTTAGGGGGCCGGTTAATACCCTACCGTGCCTGCACGACGGGGGGCAGGTTGCGTGATATTCGCGATGGACGTTTCGAGGGCCACGCGCGAGGTTTGTGTGTTGTGGACATCTCGGACGGCGGGGGGCCGAGATGGGGTCATGTAGATGGTCAATCCTGTGCTCTGGACATCCTTGGGTCAGAGTGGCGATTCCTTGTCATTCAGATTGGGATGATTCAGCTTGATTTGTGATTTTAGGGTATCTGTTCTCATTGCATGGGTGACGCCCCTTGATGTTGTTGGTTGGCCTTGTCAGTTGTGATGTGTTATTCTGAGTTATTCATTCCAGTTTGATTGGTGAGTTTATCAGCAATGTTGTTTCTGTTATCTGTTGATGACCCTTCAGTGATTCCATTTGCTATACATGCTTCGATCTGGTGTTTATTGAGATTACTGAGCTTGACTCTGGGCGTCATTATTGTTTTCCTTATACGTGGATTGTCTGGGCTACTTACTGAGCATCTTTCGCTCATTCAATTCCTTTTCTCTTATTTTTGCAGAGTAGAGGCGGGGTTCTTGGACATTGTCTTTGTCTCCTTTTGGTGTCACGTCCAGTTGGTGATAGATATATATATATGTGTGTGTGTGTATTTAGAGGTTTTGGATCTGTATATAGTTATTTTGGTAGAGGCTAGTCTGGCGAATCAGGCCTGTGTTAAACTGCTCTGTATATATGGATGACTGTATATGAGGTGTGTTAGATGCTCTGTTGACTGCTTAAACATTCCTGGGTGAGTTTATATAAGGTGTTTATATATATCTTGTTGATTATCTGTTATCCCAGGGTTGTTATCATATGTGATTATATAGGGTGGACATTTCAATGGTTTAGAAAGAAAAAAAAAGATTATGGTGGCATGTTAGGCACGTGGCGAGCTCGTGTGGGTGTTTTTGGTCCAGGCCACCACAGTTGGTATCAGACCGTTGGTGGCGTGCACGTGTTGGCGTTTGGGACACGGGCTGTCACACTTGTCCATTTTATTTAGTCGTGCATGTTCTACATTTATAAAATTCTTAAAATTTTACTCTTTACATAGTTGTTCATGTTCTTGAATTATTAGATTCTTAAAGTGTGAATAACAGTGTGCATATAGAACTTAATAATGTAAACTGCCAACAATGTTGTGTATTTTCTAAGCATGCACACAGTCCAAATTTATGTCAGTTGCATTTTCATATTTGAATATTACTTTATTATTGTTCAACAATGAAACCAATCATGGCAGAGACTAGCTGAGGAGATAGATGAAAGGGTATTTATCAAACCTCTATTTACGAAGTTCAGGCTAGGGAGGAAGAAGAAAAAGAGGATAGAGTCGCAGGAAGATCCAGATGCGATAACTCACAATCGATGTTCGAAGTACAAATGATTTGGGCACAACAGGAAGACATGCAATAATCCAATGGTCGTTGAAGAATGATGTATTTTTCTAAAAATTTCTTGAACATATGTATTTCTTAATCAATGATGTATTACTCTATTGATAGTCTATGAACATCTATCTGTCTTTATCAATTATGTATTTTATTAAAGTTTATAAACATTTGTCTATGTTAAAAGATTAGAGAATAATCTGTGTTTCTTTTAGGATGATATATTTTCTTGATATTCACATATTGTTTCAGGTATAACAGTGTACATAATGTTTATAACGGTGTACATATAGTGTGACATACATAACCTGTAACAGGTATAACAGTGTACATAATGTTTATAACGGTGTACATAGTGTGACATACAGAACCTGTAACAGATTTAACAATGTACATAATGTTTATAACAGTGTACATAGTGTAGCATATGCACATAGAACAGGTATAACAACGTACATAAAATTAATAACAGCGTACATAGTGTAACACAAAACCTGTAAAACACATTTCAAACATAAATATCACATATCCTTTAAACTGTGAAATACCATCTTAGGCTGTTATGAATATTTCAACATTCACATCAATTACAACAAACACATCACATCAATTACAACAATCACATCACATCAATTACATTTGTTGTTTATATATTTCAGACTGTTCCTGTATTTTCTTAATTCGATCCTCACTCTCTCGAGCTTTTTTGATCATTTTGACTCCGCACTCCCCTCGAAATCTTGAAATGTCTTTTTGTGTAAATTCCATGTTAGTTCCTTTGATGAAGTGCTCGCCATATTTGAGCACAAACATACCACAATCAACCCTACAAAAACCATAATAATGTATTGTATCACGTAGTTGGGGAAATTAATCATGATCATGATAATATATGAATAACACTTACCCATTTGATTGTTGTGGGCATTGGTCATCTCTTATGATTGGTCAGTCTTCAACATGCGAGATGAAATGAGTCAATTTAAAATACATCTTCAGCCACTGAACCTACACATTGCAATCTCATAGTATCAATGAGCACACACTTAACGGCATATATAAATAAAATATAACAGTGTACACTCACCACTATGTCTGTAGTTTTTGCAAACCCAGCAACAGTTCGCATCGAGTTGTACTCTATGAATCGATGGAAGTCGAACCGGTCGCAGACTTGATCGCCCAAAAGAACAAGGAAAAATAAAAAGTTTGTTTGTGGAGAATTTCTAATGGAACACTTAGTTTTTTCCACCTTATCTGAATCTCTATGAAGTTGGCCTTTTTATAGGCACAAAGATGACCGTTGGAGGTGTAACGTTCGCAATAATTACGCAAGCTAATTATGGTAAGTGATTTATTACCATATTTATTTCCAACGTTTAAAATTCAAACATTACCAGCCGCTACGAAAAACAAAATGTATATACCATTAAATTTTTAATCTTAATTTGAAAACTAATTAATACATTTTTTTTATTGAAATGTATTAATTTTCCAATAGGAACAACTTGCACAACTTGGTGGGTGCTGTCTAAATCATGTTTTTAGGTAGAATTCAGGGTTTAAACATTGTGCAGATCACTTACAATAGAATTTGGCATTGACACCCACCATTTTCCAAAAATAACTCACTTCATAGCCAATCAACCCCTAATAGATGCCAATGTTGGCACTCCTTGACCGCAAAGTGGATGGGCATAAGAACCATGTCAATGTCCTTCAACATATCTGTGGTGCATCCCCTAAAAAATCCAAACAAAGTGCCCATGCAAGCTTCAGTTGACATGGGGTCTTCTGTGAGAGGATGACTGTCCTTCAGTGTCTTCTACACACCATGACAATAAAAATATATGTCAGTAATGAAAAAAACTGTAATAGGGAAGTAAGATGAAAAATAGTTATAGGACACACACTTATGAGTTTACCTGAGCATAAGAACACACGTAAACCCAATTTTTGGCAAATGGCTCTCTTTCAAGGATACCAAAATATATATACAAAGCCTATCATAAAAACAATTCCTATTAGATGACTTATTAAATATACACATTACCATATTTGAACTCATTTTCTTCATTCTCCTTCCTCTGAGCCATCAACAACTCATTTCCTCTCTGTAACACCTCTATCTCTGCTATCAAGACTGCCATGTTTTCTCTCATTTTTTTAATTTTTTTGATCAGTCTCATCCCCTGAGACAGATGGAATTGCCCCAATTTTCTCTTGAAAATGTGAGATCTCCCCACACCACCTCTCACTCTCGTTGGCTAATGTTGTTGTACATATGACCACCCACACAATGACAAGAATACATAAGGATGTACAAATGAAAACTAACAGTGCACAATAGATGGAATATCTCATAAATCTCACATTTAACATTACCAATCAAACATTTGCAGGGCATAAATAAATAACAAATAATGCCAATAAAAAAATCACCTAGGGCTTGGGTTACAGATTCAAAAGAATAAATTTGGGTGTACATAGAAAGAATAGTAGTGTACCTCCAAAGATTACCAATGAAAAATATATTTCAGAGAGAAGACACAGAACAATACAATAAAAAAATGGATAAAACATAGATTTTATTGTCTTCAAGTCCAAGGGAAGAAAAACAATGTACATATAAACATATAAAGCTCTCCCATACATACCTTCCAAGCCGTCGATGTTATTCGGAGCAAGGTTTGTCGCCGTCAATGCTCTTCGGAGCCGGATTTCATGGTGTGGATGATGAAAATGGGAGGATCGGAAGGTATTTGGGTTTCGCATGGGATCTTGGAAGGGCTTGGGAGATTAGGGTTTCACAGGGAGATGGAGATGGTAGAGAAGGAGAGAGACTTCTTCTTTAGGGGGAAAAACGAATGGGTTTCGAAGGGTTTAATGAGGGACATAACGGGGGGATCACACCAAATATGGGATGGCAGTTAGTGCCAGGGACCCAAACATAATACATTCAGTAACTTAGGGATCTAAAGAAAAGAAGAAAAAGTCAAGGGACATATTGTTATTACACAGGTGTCCCCAGGGACCTCTAATTAATTTCTTCAAAATAAAAATAACAGTAAGGTGGAGAGGATAAATCATAAAATAATAGAAAATAAAAATAAACGAAAAAATGAATAACATAAAAAAATTGAAAATAATTTGTGATCAAACCAAACTAACAAATGAAGATAAAGATATGGATAAATTTTTAAAATAAATATTAAATTATCCAGATAATTTCAATAAAAATAACATGTGTGTTGATTTTTCTTCTTTACAAATCAAATAATAAATAAAGGATTTTTAAAATTAATATAAAATAATTCCAAAAAGAAGTAAGAAATCCTAATAAAACATGGAATAGAAAAGTTTTTGTTTTTAGATTTGAAAGCCCTCCTAAAATAAGGGGTCCTAGGAGGCCGCTTTGGTTGCCATTGCCCAGGGCTTCTATCCCTAACCTCCTGTTTGGATAAGGAATAGCCCTGTGAATAAGTGAGAATAAAACAAAATATGTGTTTTTTGTTGTTTGAATGCAGCGAATACCCAGAGATAAAATATGTCAGAATAAACTATTATAAAGTGGTATATGGATTCCAACCAACACCTGGAATTAAAGTTATTACAAGTTATTCCAGCCAAAGAATATGTAGGCCCACTGTCAAATCAATTGTCATCACCTCTTATAAATTACCTGTCAAATCAACTATCATTATTTTTTTACCTTAAAAAATTATTATTCACATTTAATCCAAACAATAAAATGATTACGTTTCCCAATTAGAATAATTCAAAACACAGTCAAATATAAAATCGCTTTATCTTTATTTATATTCACTTATACCGGAATAACTATATACCTAAGAATAAGTCATATTCTGTATCCAAATAGAGGCTAAAGGTCTTCTACATACTGATGCTCCAGAGGGGAATACATGGGGGAGTGGGCAGTGCCCAAGATATATGAAGGAAAGAATAGGGGATAAATTAAAATCTGTCACTCTGTTTCCTCCTTGAAAGGTATATGGGGACATTCCAATAGTGTGAATAGATGTACCCGGTAGTCATAGCACAACGGTTCAGGGCTTAGCGGTGTTACCGATAGGTCATGGGTTCGAGTCTTAGCACTGACTTAACCAGTTGTTTGTTGACGATTATTCGAAAGAATTTTTCGTGAGACCGGGGATCCCTCCGATATCAAAAAAATAAATAAATAGTGTGAATAGTTGAGACTAGGGAAAGATAATTATTTTGTTATTTCATTTTAATTAAGGGTTAAAAACATTTTAATCCCTACGAAGATAGCAAAAAATTTATATAAGTTTTTGTCAAAGTTAGAGTGGACATAGAAGTCCTTGACAACATAAAAAAAAAAAAAAAACTCAAATGTCATTCTTAAGTTAAATTTTCATCCAGATTGACGACATATTCCATGAATATTTCATCCCCCTCTAATCGTGTAACCATTATTGTCCCCTGTAACAATCATAAAGTCATATTAGTTTCTCCAAAAGACCAAATTATCCTTACAACTCTTTTATAATTCTTTTCACCTTCTTCACGCTCACAGCACACCCTCTGCCCAATAACCGATGACCACCACCTCCGCTTCTTCAACTCCTCTTCTACCACCCCCAACCCCCACCATGCCTCGTCTCACATACACTGCCCTGTGTATGGGGCCCCATTTTTAAAATTATCCTATGGCCCAACAAACAGGACCTGGATGAAATCTGTCTCTCTTCTCGAAAGATACGAGAGACATTCTAATGTAGGGCGATGATGGACCATTCAATCGACATTGAAGACTACCAAATGAATGATTATGGTTGATATACAATTTTTCTAATTTTTTAATTTATTAGGATTTATTTTCTGTTTTAGGATTTATATTTATATTTGAATTTAAATTTTGAATTTGAATTATATTTGAATATTAGTTAAATTTAATCAGAATTTATTTGTGATTTGAGAGATTTAAAGTGATTTATTGAGATCATAATTTATTAAGGATTTTTTTGCTCCATAAGTAGGCTTGTAATTACATAATTAAAGAAGATTAATTTTGATGAATAAAGTTTTATTTTCTACTATTGTCCTAGGAGGATTAACAACTACATAGATTTCTATCGTTTCTGGTATTTTTAAGAATGAATAGACTCGTTGAAGCCCATCGTTCTGGTATTTTTCGTGAATCAACAGCGTCATTAGAACTTGCAAATCTCGCATCTCTCAAAATTGATCGGGTCAGCAGAAGAGCGTAGCCCTACGCTACATCACATTCCAAGGATGAGAATATATAGTTGAGCTTAGATAAAGATAATTATTTTGTTATTTCAATTTAATTAATTAGTCACCTACTTATATACGGCAACTAACTTTGATAATAAAATAGTGCATGGTGCATGTATCATGCGTGCGACCTAGTCAAACATCAACACACAAATCACGCGTTCTAAACACCTTTTTTTTTTTTTTTTTTTTTTGTCCTTTCCCTTCCCAACAGTTTCATGTGTTTGTCCTCGTATTTGGAGTGAAAATAAAGAAAAATCGTTGTATGTTTTGAGAGAATAAACATAGATAATTATCTCACTTAACACTCTCGTATTCATTTTAAAAACAAATCACATTGATCTATCATATATCACTTACACATCTCTCACATTTATTCTTAAACACAAATAATTTATGCAAAGATATAGCTATTCATATCTTATTAATCAATTATCTTCATATTATTCAAGGTGAACCAAACAACAGAAAATTTTCTAAAAAATAAAAATTTATTTTATTTTGTATGGATTATTATCTATGCCGTTATAATTAATTATTGGGAGAGAATAATTTTATGTCACACCTCAAACAAGAAATAACATCACATAATCTGAAGATCCTGACAATTTAAACAAAAAAATTGTAGAGACATCTTTAATATTTTACAAATTGGGGTGCTCTTGTCTTTGTAAAATTTAATTTCATCATAATAGATTGACCTCTCAAGCTTTTAGTTTATTGTTTTCCCTCTTTTTTATTTTATTTGCATTTATTATTATCACTTTTTTTTGTTTATCACTCATATATTTGTACGTTAGCTTTGAACATTAATAAGGTATGAAATAACATTCGATTTAATTAGCGGTGTGATTCACGTCTTACCCAAAGAAAGAAATAATGATAGTGATGCATCAACTATTCATAAACCAAGGGAGTCCCTAGCTATAAATACCTGACTAAATTTAAGAAATCAATCCACCAAGTTTCAAAGCTTGTTATCCTTTCCTAACAAAGAAAAAAGAGAATAGTTGGAATTAATGGCCACCACCAACAAAATGGAAGAAGCAGTAGGAAAGGCTCGCAAGTCGGCTGACTTTCCCCCAAGTTATTGGGGTGACTTTTTCATCTCTCTCCCCATGGTATCTATAATACAACCCTACCCATCAACTCATCATCCCCAATGCATTTGTTGTTATATTTCAGCTTAAGTTTTATTGCACACAATCATTTTTTCAGCTCAAGTTCCCCCAAATTAATATATGATATATCACATTTCAACTGTTATATTAAAAGTTATGCTAAAATCATACTGCATCAACAACAAATAAAAGTAAGATGAGAAGGCTATGAATTGCATATTATGGTTTTCAATTATCCTGAAATAATGGGACATGCATTAATTGTTAATACAGGCCCCCTCTTCGTCGATGAGTGAGACATTAGTCGATGCATTGAAGGAACAAGTGAGGGAAATGGTGAAGCATGTCGACGACCCGATGCGAAAAATGGTTCTCATAGATACGATACAACGTCTTGGTTTGAAGTACCATTTCGAGCAGGAGATTGATGCATCTGTGAAAATACTTAATGATATGTGTTTCGACTATGATCTACACTTCTTTTCCCTTCATTTCCGACTCCTACGTCAAGGAGGGTACAACATTCCATCTAGTAAGTCCACGTCAATGTTTGGCTCTTAATACGTACATCGTTGAATAACTAATCATCCCTAACTAAAACAATGATCAACAGATGGATTCAACAAGTTCAAAGACAATACAGGGAAATTCAAGGAGAGTCTGAAATTCGATGCCAAGGGCTTGTTGACACTGTACGAGGCGGCTCACATGGGAATGCAAGGGGATGAAATCTTGGACGAAGCCATCGATTTCGCAAGAGGCCATCTTAAATTTCTTAAGAACAATGTGAGTCCTTCTCTCGCGATGGATATAAGTCGTGCTTTGGAGATGCCACTGTGTATGGGAATGGGGAGGCTTCAAGCGAGGCAGTACATCACTATTTATGAGAAAGATGAGGAGAGGGACGACATTCTTTTGAAGCTCGCGAAGATCGATTACAATCGGGTGCAGAAACTACACCAGGAGGAGCTTAGGAACCTCTCAATGTGAGCTGATACTTTGTACTACGTATACTTCTTAAGGGGTGTGTGTGTGTGTGTGTGTATAATCAGCATTTGGTGTTTGTGATGTATAGGTGGTGGAAGGAGTTGGGGATTGGGAAGAGGCTAAGCTATGCGAGGGACAGAGTGGTGGAGTGCTACTTCTGGGCCATGGGAGTGTATCATGAGCCCAACTACGGGCGAGCGAGAACGATCTTCACAAAGATTATACAACTCATATCATTGATGGATGATACCTACGATGTGTATGGGACTCTGGATGAACTAGTGCCATTCCACGAGACCATCCAAAGGTGTGACTGATCGATTGATATATGGTTATCTGTTTTTTTTATTTTTACAAAGCATTTTGAATGGCATTACATGTTAGGTGGGATTTGGGAGGCATCGAACAGCTACCCGAGTACATGAAGGACTACATACGTGCTTTGACAGACACATTTAAGAAATCGAGGAAGAACTAGCTTGGGAAGGGAATTCCTACCGCGTCGAATACCTCAAGAAAGCGGTATTCTTTGAATCATATTATATGTATTTGAAAAATCTTAGCTAGATATATAGACTAAAATTAAAACTTTTATTACTATAATTGTTTTTGGATGTGTAAATGAAATATTGAAATTCTTAAAATCTTGCATTTCACACTTATTAGTTTTTGAAAAACATTATTTTATTAGTTTTTATATCATTGAGTAGTTGAAATCTAATATGCATCAATCTTGAACTAATTTGAAGCTTCTCTCATTGGGGCAATGCAGTATACAACCCTATCAAAGTCCTACCTGGACGAAGCCATTTGGGGTAGCAAAAAATACATCCCGACCTTCAAAGAGTACTTGAATGTCTCTGTTATAAGCTGTGGATACCCTGCGCTCAGCTGCCTCTCCTTCGTTGGAATGGGAGATGGTGTCACAAAGGAAGCCTTTGATTGGGTGCTCACCGTACCACCGATCATCTACACCGCCTCACTAATTTATCGACTCAAAGATGACCTCGACCCCAACGAGGTATGACACATCATCATCACATCACCAACTGATGTATTTTCGGAATATGAAAAAGAAAAGAATCGATTCTTAATACAACCCTACTCATCAACACATCATCCCCGTTGCATTTGTTGTTATATTTCTGCTTGAGTTTTCTTATACACATTCCTACTTTCAACTCAAGTTCCACTATCATATATCACAATAACGTCCTACTATATATTTCATTTGAAAAAAAATTCATCTCATTAAATGAGGTATGCTATTTTAAAAATTTAAAAACATGTGGGAACTGGAATTAGGATTGGAAAAAAAAAGACTTTTCATAGAGCATTTGATTGGGTTCTCACCATACCACTGATCATCTACACACCCTCACTAATTTATCGACTCAAAGATGATCTCGACACCAATGAGGTATGACACATCATCACATCACTAACTGATGTTCGGAATGAATGGTGAAATTTTGTTTTTCCGTAGTTGGAACAATCGGAGGCTCACAGCGCCACGGGGATCCGGTGCTACATGAAAGACAACGGAGTATCGGAGGAGGAGGCGAGACTGAAGATGGGGAAGATGGTTCAAGATGCATGGAAGACGGTAAATTTAGAGATGGTTAACCATCTCCGATACCGATCGAGGTGCGCGCAAGAGCGCGTAATCTGGCGTGCATGATGGAAGTCATATTCAGGAACGCGGACAACTACAACTATCCGTCTGGGGAGATGAAGGACAACGTTGCCATGTTAGTGGTTGATCCGGTTCCCATTTGATCGTTGAAGCTTGGTTGCTTATGATTATATATATATAGAATAAAATAAATCTCTTCAGAGAGATTTTAGAGAATATCTCGTACGATTGAGTGATTTAAGGAGTTCCTGTTATGTTCAGAGTTTCATAAACTATATGTTGGGAGTCCGACTGGTGTCTCCCATCTCTCGTATCTCTCTCTCTCTCTCTCTCTCTCTCTCTCTCTCACGTTGAGCTATGTCCGACTGGTGCTCGACATGCTTTCTATCGAACTGGGGCTACATGGTCGCTGTCAACAGGTGTTATTAATTTGATATGTAGGACTTCCAATGGTCACTAATGCACAGCACAAGGCATTACTCCAAAAGTCAATATTTTACAAGAAAAACACTTGTTAACTACTTAAAAGAGTTTACATTACCATTTTTAGGCAAAACAACTTTAGACCAACATTTTAAGATGTACAGGAAACTTCCATTCCAACATAAACAAAGCTAGTACATATTCAGTAAAATCAATGGTAGGAATCGTGTAATAATAAGTGGTGGGTATAAAAATGAAGGTGGTGGGAATATCTGCACCCACTGTAGTTTTTAAATGGTGTTCATTCTCATTCTTTTCTATTAAAACAATCTCAGGAAATTTACGTTCAGAATATTTTTTTTCTTGCGTTTATTACTAGACATTACAAGAAAAATTTCTCTTTTCATAGGATCTACCAGAATTACATATTCCTGTATATGTGATTTCTCCATTATACTTGATGCACTATGGTCTTTAGTACCTTGGTTCCTTTTCATGCATGGCATCTGGTAGGATAATATTAAAATCATCATGTATGATCTATTTAAATATATGTAACCCTTTTTTTATTAATAATGACAGAACATGAAACATGATAAAGCTCTGACATAAGAGGATTACAACAATGAACATAATAACTAAACATCAAGAGATGGAACCATCAATACCACTCAAATGGGCACAGGATCCACCACCAACATGGAAACATTATCCTTCACGTGTCCCTCTGGATTATTGAATCCATCACACATTTTGAATTTTTTTTCTTGATAACAAGATATTCTAAATCACCCCTCTATATATATATATATATATATATATATCTTGTCTAGCTAGGTTTGTATCTTGTTGAAAGACTATTGTGATGTATAAATATGAAAAAATACAAGCACCACACCAAATTAAGCTCATTAAGCATCAGCAAAAAAAAATTAAAAAAAAAATCTTCGTGTAGAGTCCCATACACATCGGAGGTGTCATCCATCAGTGATATGAGTGATATAATCTTCGCGTAGATCGTTCTCGCTCGCGAGTGATGATGTTCATGATACACTCCCGTGGCCCAAAAGTAGCGTTCCACCACTCTATCCCTCGTATAGCTCAACCTCTTCACAAGCCCCAATTGCTTCCACCACCTATACATCACAATATTAGCTTATTAATTCTCCTCCTTTTGGCTGGACCAAGATCAATTCTGATGGTTCTCTTGGTGATGACAGATTTGCGTTTGGTGCTGTCATTAGGGATCCTAATGGTGATTGCTTATCTACTCTTGGAGCAAGAACAAATGCAGCTTCTATAAATGTATTTGAATTGAAAGGCATTGCTCATGGTCTAAAACTTTGTCACATCCTTGGATATCCAAGCCAACTTTAGGTGTGGTCAGAATCAAACTCTTCCACTGCCATTGCTTGGTCCAAAGGAAAGGGGCTTGTTCCTTGGTCTGCTTCTTGGGACCTTCGTCTCATCCAGCAGATTTCAGCTCAATTCCTATATTGGAAAGTGCCGCACATATTCAGAGACGGTAATAGAGTGGCTGACATCCTTGCAGCGACAAGATCCTCCATGGGTTCCTCCATTTTTGATCCATTGCATCTCCCTGGGATGTTCAAAGACTGATTGATGAAGAAAAGAATGGATTTCCTCAGATTCAAAAATGTTGAAGTGTGCATCCATAATTTTCCTTCATTACAGTGGATCACTTTATTCTGCTATCATCCTAAAATGTAAAAGCATCAATGTAAGCTAGGGAAATTTCTATTGCTTTGGCTCTTTTTCTCCATTTTGTACTAATGTACATTTGTAATATTCTCCTCTATTAATGAAATTATATTTACCAAGCAAAAAAAAAAAGCTTATTAACAGCTATTCTTTTTTTTGCTTGGTAAATTTCGTATGTCTATTAACTTTCCAAAATGTACAACATTGTAAACATTCATAAAAAGGGAATTTAAACTTGCGATAGAGCTGAGCGATCAGTCAACCCTATCGAATACAGCAATGCCAAAGGCTGGGATAGAAAATATTGTGTGTGAGATATAGTTTAACTGAGATTTGCTGATTAGCTGATTAGCTTATTTGAATCTGAAGTGGGTCGGCTTTGTCCTCCCAAAGGATCTTCAAGAAATCAGTCCAAAAGGAAGGTGGGTTATATATTTTGGTTCCCATAGGAGATTGATGGGAAGCCAAATGATCCGCCGCACGGTTGCCTTCTCTGTAAACATGAGAGATGGACCAGTCCTCCAAGCCATTGACTAAAGCTGTGATGATGCGTAGGTCTCTAATGGCAGTCCATGGGATGAATCCTCGACCTTTTACCCAGGCTACAATCGTGGTGGAGTCCGTCTCGAGCCATATCTTTTTTATATTTAAGGAAGAGCCTAGTCTGAGGCCAGCCACGACACCTTTCAGTTCTAAGATGTTGATCGATGCAGCCTGGACCCTGGCAGTGAGCGCATGAGAGCAGGCTCCCTGCTGATCCCTAATGAACGCCCCATAAGCAAAACGGTCCTCTGCCTTGGAGCCGTCAGAGTTAATCTTGAGCCAGCCATTCGGAGGAGGGGACCAAACCACATTCTTTAAGATCACTGGTTTGTCCTCCATGGAGAGAGCAAAAGCGGAACATAGAGCCTTTGATAGAGGGGTGCAGATGTCCACAAAATGACACCCCCTGAAGACACAACTTGTGGCTGTGATGATGTGATGAACCAGTAAAGATTTGGAATTTGGAGTGCCCAAGAAAAGCCGCTGATTACGTTCAACCCATAAAGACCACATTACTTGAACCAACAAGAAGTGAATGATCTTCATCTCCATGGCTGAAGATCCAATGGAAGCAAACCATGAGAAGTGGTCGGGCAGAGAATGATGCCTGATCATGGGGACACCCAGCAATTTTAGTAATGATGACCACACATAGGCAGAGAAACCACAGCGAAGGAACAGGTGATCAACGTCCTCCACCTCCAAAGAGCATAAACAACATCTATCAGAATGGACCAAACGGAACTTGAGGAGACGGTGTAAAGTAGGGAGCTTATTTAAACCAGCCTGCCAGCTTAGAAAGCTGCAACGAGGAGGTTGTATAGGCCACCAAAGATGTTTAGTCCAAGGAAGAGTGGGGCTAGAGGACCGAATGTGATTCCATGCAGAATTGTATGTCATTCGGCCTGTTTTACTACCAGTCCAGATTAACAGGTCAGTGCCAGGTCCACCTAATTCCATAGCAGAGATTTCCTCCCACAAGGGATTAAATTCTATAGGCCAACGAGAAGGTTTTCGCCATTTCTCATTGAAGATGAGAAAGCTAACCAGCGTGTCTTGAGGAGGGCCCCAATTGAGCCGAGACCTTCCATGAAAATAGAAGCAAAGCCCATGACCATGGATCCAAGGATCTGTCCAGAGATTGACTGATTGGCCATTAAAGATGAGAAATTGTGTTTGATGGCGAACCCAATCTCTAGCATTGAGAATTTTACGCCACACCGATGTACTTGGAAGAGTACTAGGGGCAGTCCAGATAGAATGCTTTCTTAGGTAACGAATCTTACACCATTTGGCCCAAAGGGAAGGATGGTTAGAAGCTATCTCCCTAAACCTCAGTCCCATAGCTGCTGCATTCCACTCCGTAAGCCTTTTGAGACCCAGCCCTCCTTCCTCTGTTGGAACGCATATAGAGTCCCACTTGACAGCATGTTGCTTGTGAGAAGCTTCCTCTCCAGCCCATAAGAAGTTTCTGCACACCTTTTCAATCAGCTTGATAGTTTTCTTTGGAAGAAAAAAACTAGCAGTCCAGTAGAGGCTGAGGCTACAGAGCACTGATTTAATAAGTTCCAGTCTCCCCGCTTTAGAGAGCATAGAGCCCGTCCAAGTGGTAATTCACTTGCGGATCTTGTCCACTAGGGGGCTGCACATCTGGTGAGTAAGAGAGGCAGAAGAGAGTGGTAACCCCAAGTGCTTCACCGGAAAAGAGCAGGCAGGGATGCCCAACAAAGAGGACAGCTCGCTGGAATTAGTAGAGTGGAATAATTGGCCCTTCTGTGCATTTAGAGAGAGACCTGATTCAGTGGTGAACTGAGAAAGAATATTGCGCAGAGCTATGGCAGAGGAAGCTTGGCCATCCATGAAAATAATCAAGTCATCCGCAAAGGCTAAGTGCGAGATGTTTAAATCTTTTTTCAGGAATCTGCCAATATGACCAGCCGAGACCTCCTCCTCAAGTCTTCTGGACAAATCCTGCATAACTATGACAAAAAGAAGAGGAGAAAGAGGGTCGCCCTTGCGTAGGTCACAATGAGCTCCAAAAAACCCCGATGGACTCCCATTAATAAGAACAGAATAAGAGGCAGTTTGAATGCATTGGAGAGTCAAGTTGATCTAGGAACGAGGGAAGTTCATACCTTGGAGCACTGTTTCTAGAAACTCCCAGCGAACACTGTCAAAGGCCTTGCGAAGATCAATTTTAATACAAGCTCTGCCTCTAGCCGAGGGAATAGAGAGATATTTAACCAGCTCATGCGCAAGAAGAGTGCTATGCACGATGTTTCGTCCCTTAACAAAAGCCGATTGATATCCACTAATCAGATTTGGTAGTATTGTTTGGAGTCTATCCGCCATGATTTTGGTAATTGTTTTGTAAACAATGTTACACAAAGAAATTGGCCAGAAATTATTTAGAGGGTCTGCATGCTTGGTCTTGGGAATTAGAGCAATGAAAGAGTGATTAATCTGCTTCAGAAGATAGCCAGATTAAAAGAAAGAGGATATGGCAGCTGTGAAGTCTTCCTTAACCAGAGTCCAGAATTTCTGAAAAAAGTGGGCAGAGAACCCATCAGGACCAGGACTGCTTAGGGCCTTCATGGAGTGAAGAGCCTTTTCAATGTCATCAGAAGAGACGGCCGAGTTGAGGACTACTTGATCATAGTCAGAGAGACGTGAACCGCTGTAGCCGATGGAATGGGGCTATTGGAAACAGTATTGAGAAGCCTTTGGTAATAAGTAATTGCATGTTGTTTAATAAGAGCAGGATCTTCATTAATGGTCCCATCATCTAGCTGCACCTTTCGAATCGTGTTGTGAGCAAAACAGGCTTTTATAGAGGAATAGAAAAATGTTGTATACCCATTCTAATATAGGTATACCCATTTAATTTTATTGGAAATCAAAATGTTGTATTGCTCAAGATTGGGAGGTTTCGAATATCCATCATGAACGTAATGTGCCAGCAGTTGATATCATTGCTTCTTTTAGCTCGGATTGGAGGGAAACCTCCATTCTTCCATTCTCTTTTATGGCCAGAATTATGCAATGACCTTGCTCAGGATAAATTCAGATTGCCATACATCCATATAAGAAACTGAGGTCCTTTTATTTGATCCTAGGTTCAATGGAAGCTCTCTTAGCTCATGGGGCCATGCAAGCTGGACTTGGTTCGGGCTTCCCTCCTGTGAATTAATGATCTTCTAATTGAATTCCATTTTGTAAAGTTCAAGATAACTTTTGTAAAAAAAAAATTTCATATAACAATACTAATCTTGATTAACAA